>BRDA01042512.1:0-17653 GCA_036984385.1 Crenuchus spilurus
TATATAAACTCAATAAATATTTATTTGCTGGTATAATGTGGTCACCAGTCATTTAATAAAGTGAACAAATTTTCTGTAAAAAACCCTTTGAATACACTTTTAAAAGAGATTGTTCTTCAAGGGTTCTTTAGAAAAGAAAATGGTTCTATATAGAACCATGAACACTCAAAGAACCCAAAGGGTGTTTTTGCATGATGAAAGGGTTCTTCAGATTGATGAGAAATGTGCTGTAGATGGTTCTAAATACAGTAGAAGCCTATTGAAAATGGTTCTATATACTGTAGCACCAAAAGGGGTTCCTCTATTATTACAAACTTGCCATCATAACTACAGCAGAATCCTTCTGTGGATTATATAGAACCATTTTCAGAAAGGTTCTGGGTTTTTTTTGTCTTTTATTCACTTTTTGCTGTTTTAAACTTATCAAAATGTTTTATTTTTTGTCTTCACAGACTGAATCCTCAGCCTCTACAGCCAAAGTGGAACCTGAACATGGTGAGTGTTCTTTAAATGCATATTTAAAAATGACACAACAGTAGTCTACAGTATATTTATATTGATTTATATTCTAATCATGTCCTCAGGTGAGGGAGACACTGGCAGTGTAGAGAAGCTAATACATAAAGAGCTCCATCCAGAGGGTGCTTTTAGATCCCACTCACCTCATTTTCAGCTAAAACCTGGTGGCCCTGCGGCTGCACCTTTACATGCACCTGTACCTCTTCACATACCTACAGCCAAAACCACACAGGCCGGAGCAAAGTCCTCACTCAACCCCAGCACCTCCAAACCTGTTCAGACCTCCCAGCCCACTGAACCTCCTCATGAGCATCTCCCAAGCTTGGAGCATCCACCTAGTCCTCAGGTTCCTCCAAGCCCACTAACCAGCCCCCCAAGCAGTAGCAGCTCCAAACCTGTCCAGACCTCCCAGCCCGCTGGACCTCCAAAACTAGAGCGTATCCCAAGCGTGGAGCATCCGCCCAGTCCTCTGGTTCCCCCAAGCCCTCTAACCAGCCCTCCAACCAGCAGTAGCATTTCAACAGGTGAGTTGACTGTGTTATCTCTTAGCTTTGATTCTGAAATAAAAAGTGCTTAGAATTAAAATTAGACCACAAGTCTAGTCATTCTTAGACTTGAAGAGCTCATGGCCAAAAGACGTGCTCTGTCATTCATATGATAATGACATGGTAATTCCGGACATTGGATTGGTGGGTTCCTGCGGCCAGGAAACTGGAATGTTGACAAAGACCTTACCTGAGGTGAATCTGAAAAATAGACCTCTCTTGAGTGTTCACACCTATCTCATAAATATTCAGTGTAGGGTTAGTGAAACGTGAAAACAGAGTGTCACCTCACATTAGTTAAGCTTTAGAAAAAAAAACACATATGATGTCTAAAAACTGTAATGAGCAGTGTGTAGCCAACACCTCTGTTTATTCAGTTCTGAGCTCAAAAGTCTTGGCTAGAAATGTTGAGTGTTTTTTCACAACATATCAGCACATCTGAAAACATGTTTTTGGAAAGTCTAAGTTTAGAGCAGATTTAATCTGAATATAGATTTTTGACACTTTTACTGTTTTGACACTGTTGTTGCTGAGTTTGTGCTGAACAAAAGCCTGTATAACACTTTGGAAATAAATCATTTTAGATGTGTGTAATTTTGTAAAAAGTAAAGGCATCTCGGACTACATCAGAGTGTCTGAAATACCCTCAGACTCCAAAGGGTTAAGCCCTTTTTGGGCTGGATTGGTTTATCAGGGGGATCTGTTTGTACATTTTACAAATCTCCTCAGTGTTGAACCTCCTGTGTCCGGACACCATTAAAATAATGAGAAGTGAGTTTCTGAGGGATTGTAGAGTTTCACTAAAATGAATGTCTACATTGATCACAGTTCATTAGTACCTGTAGCTGTGATTATAATCTCTCCTTTAACACGTCTTGTGTAATAAGCCAGTTGTGTTTATTGTGGATTTTATTTTTTTTACCTCCACATAACGCTCTCTCAGGTAAAGTATGGATTGGAAGATCTTCCATCCATACCAAGTAGACTCTTTAAAAGCTTTAATTTGGTGGTTAAAAGACTAAATGCGGCTGGTAGCAGCTGCCAAAATGCCATCTGCCTGGAAAAACACAGAGATTTGCTTACAGGACAGTTACGAGTCAAGCTGTGAGTTAACTAAAAACAGTAGGTAATCTGGCCTATAATTTCCTCAGAGGAGGAGGAGAAAAACACAGACATGGTGTTAGGTTATTTGTGACTTGTTAGGTTATTTGTGTTTGTTGATCAAAGTGCTACCAGCTGGCATCTGTGTGGAGCACTCGGAGAACAGAAAGTCAATAAGAAAAGTCCTATCTTACTTCTAACTGTGTTAGAGGGTCTTCTTTATAACAGAGCATCAGAGGCAGCTCACTGAAGACAAAACATTTGTGTTAAAGCATCACTTCGGCTGAGTCGTGAGATAAGGAGGTAAGAACAGGACGAACACCTCCCTAGAAAAAGTTAGAAGAGGACACTTCTTACAGCCAATGAGCAGCACTCAATTAGAAATGCTGCTTATTTTAGCAAATTAGACTTTTACAGCCTAACCCATGGTGCATTTGGACGTAAATGAAATCACGTTAGAGCTTCTGTGAAGGATGAATTACCCCAAAATTCCCTGTGAATGTAATCTGATTTAAATCAGGCTTTAAGAAGTTTTTCCTCCTGGCTCCGGTCATGATTTTAGAGTTTTTTCCCTTTTGACTTTTGTTTTGTGTCCTGTTTTGTGTTCCTCGGTGATGCTCATAAAGAACCTGAACCCACATTAATGCAGATATTCTTTGGAGAAAGTTATTAATTATTTTATGAAGGTTATTTGTCTGAAACCACCATTCCAAACTGTTCTCTGCACTTCAGATGGTATTTCAGGACACCCCAGTGCTGACCTCTCTCCCAAACTACCTGTAGCACCTCCACTCCACAGAGAGGTGCCATCTGACACTCAGACAGAGGCGACATCACCTGTCCATCACAGCACAGAAGATGAGACTCTGCCTCATATAGGTAATTTTAATATTTTTTTACATTTTTACATTTTTTACATTTTTTATTTATTAAAATAAATGTTTAATAACAGTTAAATTAATTAGGTGATATGGTCAGAATAATGATGAGTAATAGTGCAGCGTTTCCTTGGTAGGATGATTGGAATTGGGGCAGGAGGACTTTAGGGCTGCCATGATCTTGTGGTCTTGTGACAGAAAGGTTGCTGGTTCAATCCCCTCGTAAGACATGATTTAAATGCACCAGGCACCTAACCCCCAACTGCTCCCTGGGCACTGGAAATAGGGCTTACCAAAGCTTCAGGCATGTGTGCTCACTACTGCGTGTGTTTGCACAGATGGCTTAGATGCAGAGTTCAAATTCTTCTCCACTTTCACTTTCACTTCATGAAAATGTATCGCTGGATGTGCATCAGCACTGATTCAGAGATTAAATGGGTTGGATTATACAGGTGACTTCATTATCTAATTAAGTCTGTGTCAAAAGTGTCTGATTCATGGCTTCTGATTGGCTCGGGTACTAAGACTGTGATCAGAGGATTACGAGTTCAAATCCCAGTCATGCCCCATGGCCAAAATTGGTCTCGGTAGATGGCGCTCTCTCCCCATCACTACCATGCAATGCCTGCTGGCTCAGGTGTCTGTTAGCTGATGCATCAGAGCTGGGGATCCTGCACTTTTCTCCGAGTGTGACGATGTATAGGCAGCATTTGGAAAAGAGGCGGAGCCTGACTTCACATGCATCCCATGCAGGCCTAGTGTTAGTCTTCACCCTCCTAGAGTCAGAGACATTACAAGTGATTGGGAGAGTCCTGGTTCAGTTGGCACTACGTTTGAGGGTAAAAAAACATATCTGAATCTTGTTTAATGAAACTTTTTACCGTGCAAGGATAAGACAGAATTAAAGCATTGATGATATTCCTGACACAGTTTCTCTGTTTATCTCTGTGTTGGATTCTGCAGCAGAGGACCATGTGTTTGAGACAGAATCGACACACACTTCACACACTCCAGAGACAGAAACTTCTCATCACTACTCCTTGTCCACTCCTTTTGAAGAGAAAGGTGATTACAGACGTTCTTTCACGCTATTTGCTATAGCATGTCTTTGTCAGCTAGTAGTGATGCATCGATTAGACTTCCAGGTGGTCCATCACTCCAGTATTACAGGCATAATAGACACACACTTGCTTCTAAGCTTTCAAACATATCTGAAGTCTGTAGTTGTCATCATACAACATGAAAACAACAGCCGTGCTAAGGAAAGGAAGGAAAAAAGACCAGGATGTACATGTATCAGAGATTTGTCTTGTGGTAACCTGCATCAGGGAGGAGGCTCTGATTGACTAAGTGGTCAGTCAGTCGACCATGTAAGCTAAAATAACACCAGTGTGTTTGTTTTTCAGTTGACCTGCTGGCATCCATAGAAGCTGCTTTATCTCTGAGTCTCAGCATCACAGGCTCAGACACACAGCAACAGTCTGACCAACACACTGACCCGCCACCAGTCCCCACTGAGCCAACAGACCAGGACATCGCAGAAGAATAAACACAACAGAACAGCAGAGGCTCTACAGATTACAGCACAGTTGATTTTCCTCTCAAATTGCACTTGATTCTTCTCAATAGTTACCAGGTTTCATTCACGTGTCAAAGCAGAGAAATCAGACAGTTTGGAGTCCATTTAGACTGTTTTCTCATTTAATATTGAATGAGATCTGCAAGGCTAAGGATGCCAACAAACACTAGATTTCATAATGTTACCTAACGAGGCGAGTTGTACCACAATTGTCTCAAACCACATCCAGAACTTTAAGTCTTACAGAACAAAGACTCTGATCCTAAATCAGTCTTCTACCAGCCCTGAATGTTTACTCAATGTTATAGTTCACTACAATTGTATAGACTGGTCAGTATGACGAGGCTGAAATGGTGTAGTGAGTAACAATTCCGCCTCATACATGGCAGACCGGGGCTCAGTCTACTGGTAAAGGGCACCACAGTATTCCAATAAGTCCTTGGGTAAGACACCTAACTTTACGTAAATGTTTATAGGTAACATACGAGTGTCTACTAAATACCATGAATATGAACATATTCTCTGAGACCCTAATTAAGTTCTTAGCATGTTTGCCTCTCAGCGCTGAGGTGTTGGGTTCAAGTCCTCATTTGGGTGGAGTTTCCACGCCCTCATCGTGTCTGTGTGGGCTTCCTCCGGTTTCCTCCCACAGTCCAAAAACATGAGATCAGGAGAATTGACTACTGTGTGAAAGAATGTGTATGTCTGTGTGTGTATGAATGTATTTGCCCAGATGTGGTTGGCACTCTGTCCTAAACTTCTCCACAGCTTTATCTCTGACCTGTCTGGTGAGGTCTTTGGTCTTCATGATGCTGTTTGTTCACTAGTGTTCTCTAACAAACCACTGAGGCCTTCACAGAACAGGTGTATTTATACTGAGACTAAACTACACACAGCTGGACTCTATTAACTCATTAAGTGACTTCTGTTCACTAGTGTTCTCTAACAAACCACTGAGGCCTTCACAGAACAGCTGTATTTATACTGAGACTAAACTACACACAGCTGGTCTCTATTAACTCATTAAGTGACTTCTGTTCACTAGTGTTCTCTAACAAACCACTGAGACCTTCACAGAACAGCTGTATTTATACTGAGACTAAACTACACACAGCTGGACTCGAAATCGATATCGATAAATCGTCATACTGACCAGTCTATACAATTACAGTATAGTGAACTATAACATTGAGTAAACGTTCAGGGCTGGTAGAAGACTGATTTAGGATCAGAGTCTTTGTCCTAGCCCATTTTAACAAATCCTCAATCACCCCAATTCCGAGAAATGCACATCCACCTACACCCCTGCTAGTGTTCAGTTTCAACACTGGTTTTAAAAACGTTTTTATGGGTTTTGTTGGACATTATTGTGACGTATTTTTTGTTTAAGGGAAACGAAAGAAGCACAAATGTAGTCTCTAAACATCTGCAGTTAGAAAAATATGTTAAATCATTTCTGGACAAACATTTCCTGAAATAGATTTTGGGCCCTTATGTTTTTAAAATAATAAGGTCATTTGAGTGTTACTGTGGGACCGTTTAGGGTTTTATTCACACTTGGCCTCTCACTTTCTTTCTTTCTCTGAGACTAATACAGCACACAACCTGTTAGCCAGATAAACTTATGTAACTGCTTCATCTCAAACTCTCTTTAATTTTGCCTTATTGATGTGCTAAAATTACCAATGTCAACAAGGTCAGCACAAAACCTCTGAAATGTTTTTATTAGAGCTCCCATACACATTAGATATTTTCCATCATTTCACAGACATTTCTCAAATATAACAAACAAATAGATTTTATAAGAAACATGTTTTAAGCTTTTGTGTGAAATATGCATTATGAGTGCAGTTTTGAGCCCTTCAAACATCTTTCTCGCAGTTTAACCCTCTGGAGTTAATTCTGCAAAAACCCTACACAGTATGTTTAGTATAAAAAAGGTTCCACCATTGTTACAAGCCAAATACCCTTTTTGGTACTATATAGTACCCTTTCTTCACACTTCACACCCATCTAGATCACACTTGGGCTCTCAGATCTTGTGGTCCTTGGTCTGGATAAAAACACCCTGTGACTGAACTGAAATGACCAAAGACTGCAAGTATTAAAGATGATCTGAGACAGATTGTTGGTCATCGTGATGTTTTATTGTTTGTTTGTCTTCATGTAATGCCAACCTGTCAAGTTTAGTGTCTTCGCGTGTTGCCACAGACACATTGATGTTCATAACCAAAGTTTGTTCACAGCTGAGAGTCTTGTTTTGTTTTCAAAGAGACGTTTTGAGCATCTTCATCCTCTACAGTTCCTGACTATTACTTAGTCTGTGAGACTCTGATGGAGACTCTGAGTGGCCTCAGAGAAGTTTTGATGATGTAGGGCAGAAGTAACATGGATATTTAGGTGATTTTAGCAAACTTCTAGTGGTCTAGTGGTGAAAAATCGTGTAAATCTGAATTAGGAGTGAACAATTATTTGAACAAATGTTTTGTTTTAACACTACTGTTATATTTAGAAAAACAAATCATGTTTACCTTCTTTTGCCCAATTCATTGATTCAGTGATGTATTGACTGTGTTTTTTTATTCATTTTGGTGGGGTGATGGCTTTTATGTACGTTATCTTTACAAAAAGAAAAATGTCATAATTCACTATATCAGTGGATTATATGAATGTGTGTTGATACATTTGTGCTAGAAGATGCACCGAGACCTGCTTTCATGTTCATTTGTTCACTTATTCCTTAAAATGTATTTATGCCTTTGCTTTTCTATATTCAGCTCTTTGTATATTTGAAACAATTGAAAATATATATTTTTACCCGACAAAATTCTGTGACTTTCTGTGTCAGTTTAGCTCTGAAGTAGCTTTTTAAAAAGCTAGAACAGTTTGTCTAAGCCAAGCGACAGAACCGACATGTGGACCTCGTGACCGATCCCTGGCGTTACAGTTCCCTGTATACAGCTGTGCTTTCAGCATTTATTTATTTATTTATCTTTTATGAATTCAGTCTTTTTTGTACATTTCTAAAGACCCCTGCGCGCTCTTCAGAGTGTAGTCTCTTACCCTTTATTATCAAACTGCCCCTAAATTTGTGTATCACCAGAGATTATGTGTTGTCTCGACCAAGCGTCCTCATTATGTGGGTGAGATAATGGATAAGCGCTCAGTCAGTCCCTCCCAGAGGGCGCGGAGGTGGTGGGGGAAGCAGCTGTGCTGAAATAGAGCCACACTGGAGTCGCTTCCAGTAGCAATAGAGCAGCTCACCTGCTGGCGCACACCTGTTCTCCGTTTCAGCACCATGGACAGCTCCTCTGCACAACTGGACGCTGCTTCCTTTCTGCATATTTGGAGACTGTTTGACGTTCATGGTAAGATACTGTGGTACTGTTTATGTTTTCTGAGTTTTTTTGCAGAGACTAGTGAAAGCAGCAGCTTTAATTTTGCTGTTGTTTCTTCCAACAATGCAAGATTTATTAATAATTTAATAAATAATGTGTTTCATTCGGCCTCTACTCTGAGTCATGGTTGAAGAATGACTTTTTCTTGCTGTGAACTTTGTAAATACTGGACTTTTCTCATATAAAGACCTTCTGCAGCCAGAATAGTCACGTAGCTAATTTAGAAATGGATCTGACGCCAATAGACTTGAATAACATGCTTTTAGAAGACAGCAAAGGGGGGTACTTCAATGGGTTTTTGGTACAACTACCAGTTCTATACTCAAAGAACCTTCTGAATGCCTAAAGAGTTCTTTACAGTTCAGGAAAGGGTTCTTTGTGAGGTGAAAGAGTTCTTCAGATTTGGTAAGGGATGTATTCTGTATAGAACTTCTATGAAAATGGTTCTATAGAGCCCACAAAAGGTTTCTACTTTTGTTTACAATGTCAAGCTTGTAACAATAGAGGAACCCTTAATTAGTACTATATAGAGTCATCTCATGTCTTTATTATTGTGTATACTGTTAAAAGATGGTTTTTCAAGGGTTCTTTAGTAAAAAAAGGATTATATGTGCTGTAGATGGTCTTATACAGAACCTTTCTAAAAATCTGGCTATTTTATAGTTATATATTATTACAAGCTTGACATCGTAACTACAGCAAAACTCTTTCTGGTGCTGTTTAGAACCATTTTCAGAAACACATCCATGTTCAGAATCTACAGCACATTCCTCATGAATCTGTAAAAGGCTTTCACCAGGTTCTTTGCATGTTCATGATTTTACATAGAACCATTTTCTTTACCAAAGAACCCTTGGAGAACCATCTTCTTAAGAGTGTAGTATATGCTGGATGAATAGTTTTATAGTGTATTAGAGGTCTAGACGTTAAATCGAGATTCATCCATTTCTTTCAGTTTGGTTAGAATTCCATCCGTCTTGGTTCTTTTTCCCAGAACCGCAACATTTGACAGTATTTTCTTTAGTCAGTCAGTTCATGTATTTTACTGCTGAACTTTTCGGTTCCCTCATGAAATGCCTTCTTTGACCACTGCAGATTGTGGCTATATCGAGGAAAAGAACTTGGATGACTTCTGTGGACATGTTATGAAAAAATTAGGGAAGACTGTAAGCAAGCTTGTTATTTTCTAAATGTTCTCTGTTCTGTTAATAGAGCTACACGTGCTAGACTGTCTGTTTTTTTGTTCATGTTAACTTGTAGACCTTTATTACTGCGCTCATCTTTACTCTTAAAAAATATGGTTCTTCCATGGTTCTTTAGTAAAGAAAGGGATTCAATATAGAACCATGAATACTCAAAGAACCCAAAGCATTGTTCAGATTGATGAGGAATGAGTTGCAAATTATTCTAATCAGAACCTCTTTGAAAATGGGTCTGTATAGCCCCCAAAACGGTTCTGCTATAGTTACAATATTGAGATTATTAGAAGAACCCTTTTTGGTGCTGTATAAAACTATTTTCAAAAGGTTTCTACATAGAACCATCTACAACACATTCCTCATCAATTTTGACCCTTTCATCATGCAAAGAACCCTTGGGATTTTTTTTCTTGGTTCTATATAGAACCATTTTCTTGACTAAAGAACCCTGGAAGAACCATCTCTTCTAAGTGTAGTTGAGCTTGAAAAGACAATTTCAAAACTCTTAAAAGATGGTTTTTCAAGGGTTCTTTAGTAAAGAAAATGGTTCTATATAGAACCATAAACACTCAAAGAACCCAAAAGGGTTCTTTCTATGGTGAAATGGGTTTTCCAATTGATGAGAAATGTGCTGTGGATGGTTCTATACAGAACGTTTTTGAAAAGGCTCCCTCTGTTATTACAAGCTTAACATGGTGATGACAGTAGAAACATTTTTGGTGCTATATAGAACCATTTTCTTTACTAAAGAACCCTGGAAGAACCATCTTTTTTTAAGAGTGTACTTCATAATATTTGTTGAGGAAGTAAAGCAGCATTTCTTTGGTTTTAATTTGTTGTTTAATTTAAATCTGTTTTCATTTAATTTGTATTACTTTTAAGCTTTAATGTTAAATTTTAAGACCAAAGAAAGAATAAAACATCAGTTCCTAAGCTGACAGATGCTGGATCTGTTGAGAAGATCCACTTGAGTTCTATAAGTTACTACATCTACTGCTTCCTAATAATGTCAACACGTTTGGTTTGTAATAAAAGTAAAAATAAAAATCATTAAAAATGTAGTTAGAAATGCCTTTTAACATCTGTTCTGTTTTAAAAGGACAAGCGGATGATGCAGAGACTGAAGAGTCTCCGGAGCTCCAGCACTGATAGAAACCTTCAAATTCAGGAGGTTACTCGCTAATGACATGACCTCCATCCATCCATCCATCCATCCATTCAGCTCTCCTTCCTCTATCCATCTACATATCAAACCACATACTTCCACTCATCCCTTTTCTCCATCTATCTGTCCATCATTCTCTACCCCCTTTCCCATTCATCCATCTCTCCCTGATTCTACCAAACATCATCCGTTCATTCATCTTTCATCCATCTTTCTGTTTACATCTATTCTTCTTCCTGCCAGCCAGTTATCCATCCTTTCATCCATCCATCCAACAATCTTTCCAGCAATCCAGCCATCATTCTATTCATCTTTTGAACACTTTCTTCTGTCTACATCTGTAGCATCCATTCATTCATCTGCATCTTTCTCTATTAATAGATTTATACATTAATACGTTCAGCATTCTTTCTAGCTACTTCTTCTAGTATTAGCCTCCTTGTCTCATATACACATAGTTGACCACTGTATCTATCCTTCCATCCATCCATCCAACTATCCGTGGTTCTGTCTTCCTCCATTTGTTCATCTTTCTGCATTCCTCCCTCCATCCATTCATCAATTCATCCATCCGTCTTTCCCCATCTATCCATCCATATACATATTTCTCTCCCACTCTCCTTCTATATCAAACCTGCTTCTCTCATACTCACAGTTGGCTGCTGTATTTCTACCCGAGGTGGAGTTTTTCCTTCTGCTGTTCCGCAGGGAGATTGCTCTGGACAACAGTGTGGAGTTCATGAGGGTCAGTCCAAAGGATTTAACTCATCTTTGTTAATGTGTTTATTATTATTTATTATATTGATTTATTATATTATTTATTATAAGTAGGTCTTGTAGCAAAATGCTTTTAGGGAGAGTATTTAATTGGTATTGACTTGTTAAGCTTTAAAAGGATCCTCATACTCTTAAGCCCTGATACAGTTTGTCCTTGGAGTAAATGTGATGGTCACATTTTATAATAAGGGTCACAATAAAGGTATATAAGCAGTACTAAAGGTTTTGGTAGTTTTAGGAGCTAACCTAGTTACACACACACACACACACACACACACACACACACATATATATATATATGTGTGTGTGTGTGTGTGTGTGTGTGTGTGTGTGTAACTAGGTTAGCTCCTAAAACTACCAAAACTACACAGAAGCAGTATATATATATATACTGCTTCTATTAATTAATGATTAAATAAAGCATTAATTAACCATCTAATAATGCTTATTATAGCCTTAAGTACTGTTATTAGATGTAACGTTATTATGTACCCAGTGTATTCTGCTGTTCTGCAGTTTGGTTTGTACTGAGTGTGGACTGATCTGGACTGAGTATAACTCCTCTGTCTGTGTACAGATTTGGAGACGATATGATGCAGATAGCAGTGGATTCATATCAGCTGTGGAGCTGAAGGTACCATAGAGCTTCTGACTCTAAAGTCTAGTTATGGTTTAAGAAGCACGTTGCAACTGAAGAGGTATAAGCTTCCATTACTTGTTAGCTACATTAGCATCATAGCTTCAGTGTAAAACAAAAGAAGCAAATTACACACATCAAATATCAAAAATAACTAATGCTTGCAGAAGGCAGATGTTTTAGAGAACCCAAGATCTTCCCACAGCTTTGGTGTGCACCTGAACCTTTATAGACAGTTTTTTAGTAAACAATCACATTGCACTGATATCAGTTGATATGATAATGTTTTTACAGCTGTAAATGCTTTTCTCTGTGTTTGTCTTACCAGAGTTTCCTCCAGGATCTATTTCAGCAGCACAACAAGCACATCACTGCAGACAAACTGGAGCAGTACACCGCCACCATGGTATCACCATAGATATATCATGCAAGCTTGGGTGATGTTCAGTCAATTAAATATCACACTGTTGTCTAATAGAGCCATTAGGAGTTTTTTTTTACCCAGTGTAGTGGTAGCCAGTTGACCCACCCATGCGCTAGGACTCTCCCAATCGCTTCCTCTGATGCATGTGATGTCAGTCACCTCTTTTCCAACTGCTATCTATACATCATCGCTGGGCAGCCAACATGCTTGGAGGAAAGTGCATCATCACCAGCTCTGATACATCAGCTAACAGACACCTGAGCCATTGGACATTACATCTACAAAGTAGTAGTGATGGGGAGAGAGTGTCATCTACCCACTCAGAGAGAGCCAATTTTGCTCTCTCAGGCCCTGGCTGTCAATGCCAAGCAGCAAGATAGGGATTCAAATTTAGTGCCTTGGTTCGCTGAGCCACTCGGGGCCACCCAAAGCCATTAGGGTTTTAAGAGGATTGCCCATTAGTTGTGGTTGATGATAATGATAACTGATGTTGAAGATGATATTAATGATGCTGACCACTGCAGTGGGCTATTTTATGCTCCAAACTTTTCTTCTCTCGCAGATGAAAATGTTTGACAAAAACCAAGATGGTCACCTGGATTTAAATGACTTGGCCAGGTGCTGTTTAATCATTTATCATTATTTTATCATTGCCTTTAGTGTTTGGTGTGTTTTGAAAAGATGTTCAAAGTAAGCAGATTTTTTGTTCTGTGCTTCCAGGATTCTTTCTTTAAAGGAAAACTTTCTGCTGAAGTTTGAGATGGATGTGAGTAGTTCACAGGGCTCAAATCAAATTAAGAAATTAAGTTTGTAAATATTTAAGGTGTCTAATGAAAGTGTAGATCTTTGAATGAGATTTGCTTACCCTCTTCCAGGCCTGCAATCAGAATGACCGGAAGAGAGATTTTGAGAAAATATTTGCTCATTATGATGTGGTGAGTTTAAAAGAGGCCTATCAGACTGATGTTTAGTTTAGAGCTGCTTTCTAAATCTGAGTGTTTGTGTTCTTAGAGCAAGACAGGAGCACTGGAAGGACCAGAGGTGGATGGCTTTGTTAAAGACATGATGGAGCTGGTTAAGGTAAAGTGTTGAAGCGTTAATGAATACTCCTTTTTCACACCTAATTTCTGTCTGGATTGTTTTGTGTGTAATGTATCTACTGCATCTCAGTACCAGTACTGTCTTAACAATTATCCTTTTAACATCCTGGTCAACTATTTGATAAATAATTTTTAAGTTGCAGTATTTTCTTGAATAAAGTGTTAAACTTAACAATATGATCGTGCCATCTCTACCAATTGGTAGAGATATGCTAGGCTAAAAAAAACATAAATTAGAGGTCAGAAATGCAACGTTTTTGTCTGAAATCAAACCAGTATTGTAGTCTATGACTTAAAAAATGCAGTGTTTTAATAATTCAGTATAAGGTTCATCACTGTGGTTGACAGTATTGGACCTATCACTGAAGCGTAACTGGCCCCCATCTTGACCATGTCAAAACTTTTGTCAATACACCAGGTGCAAAGACTTAGCTCAAGTCATTTTTACCAAAATATTGGTTGCTGAGTGTAACCAACAATTGTAACCAATTATGACTGCCCAATGATGCTGCCATCGATGAGCTCAACTCATTCTGAATCTTCATGCTAGCTGGGACCACAGATGTGGCAGATAGAGATCAAGTTTTAACAATGTTGGAGTATTCTTTTAAAACTATTACAGAAAAATGTCACATATTAACTTTCTTTAATCTAAAATTTCTAAATACTCCTGACCCTCTCAAGTCAGCATTCCTGTCACCAGGGTCAAAACTGTAATTTCAAAAAAACTCGAGATTTTATCATAGAAACAAAACTAAACATACCCCAAAACTTTAAAGTGTCTACTTTTCAAATATGTATAGCTTGAATCAAAATATATTTATAGATATTAGTGAAATTAGAACGCAGCTAAAACAACGAGTCTTTATTGTTACAAAGAAAAATACATACAATGGCTGTTAACTAGGAAAAAAATATAACATGAGTAATCGGAAGATTCTAAATGAGGAAGGCTACATAACTCCCATAAGCATTGCCAGATAATTCCCATAAGAATAGCCAAATAACTACAATAAGAATCGCCAAAAAGGATAGCCAAAATAGCTACAATAAGGATAGCTTTTAGCAAAGACAACCCAAAAGTTCCTAGTAAAATAGCTAAATAGCACTTAGCCAAGAAAGCTAAATAGCTCCTAGCAAAGTCAGCCAAAGAGGCAGAAAGAGAAAAACCAAAAGAAGACCTGAGAATGAAAGTAGGCTACGTGCTGAGTGCCAAAAAACTATCAAAGAGGAGCGGGGAGTGTAGAAAGAAGCATAATAAATATACTGGTTTGACTGATGAGGGAAATGCCTAACAGGTGTGCTGAGAGACGTGACAGAGAACAATGAATTCTGGGAAGTGTTTGAAACCCTGGGCTGAGTACATAGAGGAAAACCAAAAGGGTGGGGACTGATGGGAAATGTAGGCAGAGCTGACGGGTTCAGAATGAACCAACAGAAAATGAACTTGTGTGTATGAGAGAGAGAGAGAGAGAGAGAGAGAGGTGTCAAAGAGCCAAGTAGCACAAGAGGAGCAGAGACAGATAGGTAGGCAAGAGGGTGCATGACAGTACCCAACACCTCTGTTAAATTAAGTTCTGAGCTCAAAAGTCTAGAAATGTTTAGAGTGTTTTTCCACAATATATCAGCACATCTGAAAACAGGTTTTTGGAAAGTCTAAGTTTAGAGCAGATTTAATCAAAATATAGATTTATGACACTCTCACTGTTTGACACTGTTGTTGCTGAGTTTGTGCTGAACAAAAGCCTGTGTAACACTTTGAAAAAAAAAAATTTGATGGGTGTAATTTGTAAAAAAGTGAAGGCATATCAGAGTGTATGAAATACTCTCCGGCTCCATGGGTCTAATTGACAAATTATCTTTTATTATTCACTTTTAACATTGTTTGGTTTAACTAGATGTAGCTTATTTAGGTATTTGTGTAGCTAACATGTCTTCCCCACATTATCCTCTGCAGCCCAACCTGACTGGTGCAGACCTGGACAAATTCAAGCGAGCCCTGCTCAGTCACTGCGATGTGAACGGAGATGGAAAGATACAGAAGAACGAGCTAGCGCTGTGTCTGGGGCTGAAGCTGACTCCATAAAGCACCAAACAGCACTCTGGACCTCACATGACTGAATACACTTACAGGCTAATGCTAACCTTCCATATAGCGTTTAGAGCAATAAGGGGCATACAGACTGGGGATGGAACCGGAGGGACATACGACATGAAAATGCTTATTTATGGCTTTATTGTATGTTTATTTGAGTAGTCAATGATATGAATTTGAGTCACTTAGTGAAGAAGTCATTTACTTATCTTGCTGTTCTATGTGTGGATGTGTGCATGCTTATTATTTTCTATTCTTTCTTCTTTGCAGATAAATGTGAGTTAATGTAATGCTTTAAAAGCAGCCCTGCATCTTGCTAAATATTATTGTTGGTGGGTATTTCACAAAGCAGGATTGGTGCAAAGAGTAGCCATAAAGCACTGTTGGTCCCAACTTTGACTCCAATAGGAATGTCCTGATGCTCTTTATCCAATGGACAGGTTGGATGCACATTGCTAAACTCAGAAATCCAGCTTTGTGAAACAACAACAACAATAACATCTTTTATTTATTTTATAGCTTTGTTGTTAGTTTCAAAATCTGAAATTAAAGTGTATTACACATGTCTCTGTGGTAACAGCATCATTACAAAGAAGCGTGGTCCATCATTCCTTAAGTTAACTACACTGAATGACGTTGAAGCACTCATTTACGCACATGTAGTCTTCACTCACCATCCATTAGGTCTTTAAATGCACATCCAATGAGTTGTGGAGCAAGTTTAGAAACATTTTGGACAGCAGTGATCAGAGGGTCGCTGTAAAGGGAAATTGAGTGAAAAAATTGGTGCCTGTTGTAAATCCACCAATGAAGGTTGGGGGCTCTTTCTATTTTGATCTGTGAATGCTGGTGTGAATGTGTTTGTGCATGCTCTTATTTGTAGGCATCTTTTGCAGATGTCTGCCCCACTTAGTGGGTGTTTTGGTGCAGATGTCTGACCCCCTCCTCTTGGCCCGGCGCATGATAGCAGTAATCCATGGCTAGTGCAGCCTGCATAATGATCGAGTGTGCACGGTTGTCATTACAGACCCGTGTCTGTGCATTTACACCATCACTCACACAGACTCGACCATCTATTATCCCCTGTCCTCTCCAGCCAATGTGAGCCTTAATTTCAGGAAGCTCATAATTACCAAGAAACACTGGATGGTGATGGTTTCTGGTCACAGTGCCAGACTTAAATAGTGGATACAGCCATCAGTGGTTTCATAATGATGTCCAACAATTGTTTGCTGGGAAGTCTTATTAGCTGCACTAATGACTGAAGATATAACTGACAGCAACTGCGGACAGGCATGTCATATTTATTACACTCCATAATTCAGAATAGGGTACTCTAAAATGTCCGAGTGAGTGCCCAGTGATGGATTGGGGATTGAAAGTACTCATAAGGATAGGAATACATGTCAGATCTGTACAAGTGGGGACATTTTGCTAGTTCTCCCAAAAAATGAGACATTTTCATTGCAAACGTTTTTGGAAAAATTAAAAGGGCGGAAAAACTGACCTTTGGTTGCTATGTTTAAGTTTAGGTTTATTTTACTCAGTATTACACAAGTGTTGTCAAGTTCCTCACTAGTATAGTATTACAAAAGTGTACTGTATTTGTGTGTATGTACCAGGTTTATGCTCAGGTTTAAACACTCAGCTTGTACAGACCTTTCTTCCTTGCAGGACAAAGCTGGTCCCTGAAACGTAAATCAAGAAATTTGAAGGTGAAGTCAAGGTTAGAGGTTAAGGTTTGAGTAAGTTTATGTAATGTCCCCACAATTCACAGAAATAAATGTGTGTGTGTGTGTGTGTGTGTGTTTCACATCCTCCAACTCAGCACCTGCAGAAGGTCCCACAGTAGCAGTGCAGTCTCTGTGCAGTCTGACTGAAGGAGGTTTTTGTACATCTCTCTATCACTGTGTGAACACCCAGCTACTGTGATAACTCTGACAGTAATAATCTCCTGAATCTTCAGTCTGGACTCCACTGATGGTCAAAGTGAAGTCAGATCCACCACTAGATCCACTTCCACTGAAACGAGTTGGAATACCTGATGCTCTACTGTTAATGTAGTAGATCAGGAGTTTAGGAGCTTCTCCAGATTTCTGCTGATACCAGGCGAGACAGTTACTAGTTATTGCAGGACTGAATGTACATGTGATGGTGACTGTCTCTCCTGGTTGAGCAGATTTCTCTGCAGGACTCTGAGTTACAGTCACCTGACCTCTGGACTCTGAAATCAAAA
>BRDA01042513.1:0-11748 GCA_036984385.1 Crenuchus spilurus
TTGTAATAGCGCTTTGTTAATGTTTTTGCGTTTTTGTAATTTGTAATAGCGCTTTGTTAATGTTGTTGTGGTTTGCACTTCAGGGCCACCGTAGTAACTGCTGTGTTCACCAGAGATAGAGAAACCTGCAGTGGATTTTTAAAATGATTTGTGTGACTCAAAAAAGATTTCATTCACATTCAGGACATAATAATCTTTGGCAATCGAGATCATGCTGAAACTTTTATCTGGTGGTATATTGTTGTGGTTGTTATTCTTGTTGTGTCATCTCCTGGTGACCATATGTATAATGTTTCTCCAGTACATCCTGTCTCTCAAGTTCATTACTGGCTTGTTTGTGGTTCCTCTGATTGTTTCCATGCATCTTGTTCCCACTTTACCTTCAACCGTTCCCTCAACTGAATTAGTTTCTCCATAATGTGTCAAAAATAAGGTCGTTTCACACCTGCACTGTTTAGTCTGGTTAAATTTTAATTCATTTTCACATTTGGTGCATTTTGTTTAGGCAGGTGTGAATACAGTAGAGATACTAATTTGTTGCATATGGATTTGGTTTTTAATATTGGAATTCAGATCATTCATATTTTTTAATCTGCACTTTTAATTTTCTATAGTTTATACTTTTAATTCAGATTGTTAAAATGTATCAGTTTATGCTGGCTGTAAAGAAATCATTTATTGTGGCACAGTTTCACATCTAAGCCATGCATTTTAACTAATAAAAACCCCAGAAGAAAAAGGTAATTACAGAATCCCACCTGTTTACTGACTCTGTGCCTTTACACCTCTCAAATGTTTAGTATTTGGCAGTTAGAATGGGAAAAAAATATGTTTTGAAACCAAAACAAACAGTTAATCCTCCATTCTCTCTACAGCAGAGCTGCTGGCTGAGAACATTAATTAGAACCAACCCCTTGAGTGGCATACAAAGCTGAGAATACTCACCTTTGATTTGTAATGAAACTCGAGCACAAACAGTGGCATTCAGGACAGTCCTAGAATACAGTAATCACACTCGGATGTAGACCAAAACAAGGGGAAAATGCTCCAACTTTACAAACTTGTTAAGCAATACATCTTAAGGGTGCTTTCACACCTGCATTGTTTGCTTTCACATTTGCATTGCAAAAAAGGAGCAAAATGTGGTCCAACCAAAAGAGTTGGTCTCTGTTCTTATGCAGTTGAAAACACTTTTCTAGAAGGTTTGGACTTTCAGACCAAATACAAGAAGTTGATGGAGGCATTCCAGAACAACAGAGGATAAAAATTAAGCAGAAAAGCAGGATAAATGAGCCATGGTAGCACATGGAGCAAGGAGGAGACAAAATGTTTAATATAATTTTTGGTTTGAGGAAAATGTGAAAAGTCCGCTTGAAAAATGCACATAAATGCTGAAACATTCACCTTATTTTCTGAGGATGAGATATTACAAGAAGACAGAGCAAACTAAACTAAAGAAACTGCAGCAGCAGTATATAAAAGTGTCAGATGCACGTCCTTCTACAAACCAGTGTCGAGTGTAGGAAGACACACTGCATGTAAATGATGATGACAGGACATAGGTGTGTCATACTAAAAGTCTTTGGTGTGCTCGCAAAAATGCAGTGTGAAAACACACCTCACCAGACCAAATATATACAAAGTAACAAACACACTTTCAGGACTTTCAGGTGTGAAAGCACTTTTTCATAACTAAGAGGTAAAAAGTATGAATCAGTTAGTCTTTCACCACAAGCACATAAACAATTTATTATGTACAGCTGGTTATCACATGTCCAGTAGCTATAAAGCATCTACTCAGTCAAGAATCTCTTCAGGTTGTGTTTACAAAATGACAGTGAGCATAGCACCTGACATTGTCTGAGAATAATAACTAGCCATGCTCTTTTTTCCCTTTCAAAAAACAGCTGACCTGTTGAGCATAGTCTCGGCCTGTTAACCATATTAGCACAGCGATCATGGTGGCTAAAATGCCTAACATGCAAAGATTTGCTCTTTAAACACCAGCTGGGTATGGTTGAGCTATGTCACAGCATTTTAGCTAACAGAGTGCAGTGGCTAAAATTGCTAACACTATCATTGTTGTGGCATGTGGATTACATTGTAATCTAATGTACCTGTGTTACACTGTAGTACAGTAAATTTGCCAGTTTTTTTTCTGTTGTTTGAAACAAACAGCTGTTTTCAGACTGTTTTAAGTGCTCTCCGCATTGTGCTTTTGTGGAGTGTTAGATGTGTTAGTGCTCAGTAATAGCTATTGTGTTCTGTTTATATTAGCACCATTAGCAAGGCAGTGAATGTGCAGGTAACCAGCCAAAGATGCGGTTCCTCTTTCAAAGATGTTCCTGTGATCTAAATTCCTAAAGTCAAGTGATGTGGCAAGAAAAATGTGAAAACCAACTCCACCACTCAGTTATTAGAATAAATATATTAGGCTTTTCATGGATGGTCAGGCCAGCACATTGAGAGTATTTTGTCCCCTTCCCACTCAGGAATACTACTGCTTTTGATTTATAAAATAAAATCCAGATGCCAGTCATTTAAATGAATCAGACCAGAACAATGAACTGCAGGTGTGAAAACATCCTAAGAGAGCTTCAATTTCTGGGCTTTTAGTGAAAAATGAGTTTTGAATCGGTTGAGGTTCCACTTTCTGTCCAAGGTTCTCTCAAAAGTCTTCCCCAACACCAAAGTTCAAAGGCATCAGTATTCTTCCAGCTTTCACATCGATAAAGAATCACAGTCTGGACAGTTCTAGTCTTTGTTTGAAGAAACAGATGTTTTCATTTGAAGATCTCCAGTTCTTTCATCCTTGTTCTGCTCTGTGTCAATCTTTGACTGCTGGAGCCATTTTTTAAGAATTTATCCAAGTTGGCAGAAACTCTACTATGTCAGTATTTTCTCCATCAACAGTAAAATTATTGCTCTTTCCTATTCTAATAACTTTTATCTTCTTCATATTCAGCTGATGTACTATGTTTTCACATGTTTTATTTACACCAGATTTCGGGTCTTCCTGAATTTCAGCAATGACATATGCCATCTGCATATTTAATGTTATTGATGTTTCTTCCCAATTTTAATCTGGTCATCTTCCAATTCTGCTTCTCTCATGATATGTTTAGTGTACAGGCTGAATATGTATGGTGACAGAATGCAGCCTTGTCAGTGTTCCTGTCCATTTTCCATCATGAGGTGCTGTTTTATTGAAACATGTAAAGAACTGCGTGAAGAAAACTAAAAAAAAGTCCACTCATTTATAATATGGGGTGTATGTCAGATAAAGGACCATGAGAAATTGTAATCAGTACTTCAACAGTCAGTGCACAGGTGCCCATTGAACTACTATGAAATATAAAAGCTGGACAAAGATTCCCCATGTCTGTTAATTCCATAATTGGTTTTATGATGAATTCAATTAAATAAGATTTTTTAAAGTAACAGTACCTTTTGGAATTTGCTGATAAAATGTTGACTTTGTGGTGTAGAAAAAGTGAAGTTCATTCCACCATTTGTGTGCCGGCACAGGAAAAAGTGGATGCATTTCTTTCATGCACCTTGAACGATGGTGGGTCAAACCTTAGCAAAAACAAGTGTACATCGAGTACATGTTATTAAGTATACTTAAGTATAATAAAAGTATTTCCCTAAGTGTACTTTTATTTAGCAAGTACACTACAAGTATACTTACTTGGGACTAAATTGGAACACTTTAAAGTTCAAGTACATAAAAAGTAAACTGGAAGGATACTCTATAATTAGAGTAAAATTATAAAGTAAGTACAAACCGGATTCAAAAAAAGTTGGGACACTAAAATTGTGAATAAAACCTGAATGCAATGATGTGGAGGTGCCAAAATCTAATATTTTATTCAGAATAGAACACAAATCACAGATCAAAAGTTTAAACTGAGAGAATGTATTATTTTAAGGGAAAAATATGTTGTTTCAAAATTTCATGGCGTAAACAAATCCCAATTTTTAATTCCCATTTTTACCACTGTGTGGCATCCCCCCTTCTTCTTACAACACTCAACAGACGACTGGGGACAGAGGAGACCAGTTTCTCAAGTTTAGAAATAGGAATGCTCTCCCATTCATGTCTAATACAGGCCTCTAACTGTTCAATCGTCTTGGGCCTTCTGGTCGCACCTTCCTCTTTATGATGCACCAAATGTTCTCTACAGGTGAAAGATCTGGACTGCAGGCTGGCCATTTCAGTACCCGGATCCCTCTTTTATGTAGCCATGATGTTGTGATTGCTGCAAAATGTGGTCTGACATTATCTTGTTGAAAAATGATGATGATAACTTAAAAGTCTTTGCTATTTTACGCTGGGTAACACCATTCTGGTATTGCTGCACTATCTTTCTGCGCAACAATGGTGGAATTGGTGATCCTCTTACTTCTTACCTCTGGCTTCAGAGAGACACTGACACTCTGAGAAGCTCTTTTTATACCCAATCATGTTATCAATTGACCTCATTAGTGTTAATTGGTCTTCCAGCTGTTCATTATATGCTCAATTTACATTTTCCAGCCACTTATTGCTACTTGTCCCAACTTTTTTGGGATTTGTTGACACTGAAATTTTGAATCAACATATTTCTCCTTTACAATTCAATTCAATTCAACTTTATTGTCATTATACTGAGACAGAGTAGAACAGTACAACGAAACACTTTTAGGCTAGTCTCCAGTGCAATTACAAACGACATAGTGCAAGACAGGACATAGTGCAAGACAGGACAGAACTATAGTGAGGTACAATGGTAGAGGTAGACAGTTGTATACATTAAGTGCAGTAGTGAACTGTTAATATACATGTCCAAGTATAGTTATTATAGGTATTAAGGGGGGTGTGGGACAGGGAATGACAACATAGCAGAATGTGGACAAGGTTAAAGTGCATGATGCATACAGTCTCTGGGCTGGTGGTGATCTGAGAAGTTATGGGGGGAAGGACAGACGTCAGACTGTTAATTAGATTGAGGTTGGTGTAGAGATGTGTGAACAGAGGTCAGTCCATGTGTTTTCAGGTTGTGAGTGGTGTAGCTGGTGACACCAGTTTAACAGCGCGAGGAAAAAAGCTGTTTCTGAGCCTGGTGGTTCTGGCTCTGATGTTCCTGTACCTCCTTCCAGATGGCAGAGGCTGGAAAATGGAGTGGCTAGGGTGTGTGGGGTCAGAGGAGATGCAAAGAGCCTTCCTCAGACATCTCTTGCTGTAAAGGTCCTGCATGGGAGGGCAGCCGTGGTGGGCAGTTTTCACCACTCTCTGCAGGGCCTTGTGTTCAGCAGCAGTGGCACTGCCGTACCAGACTGTGATACAGCTGCTCAGAATGCTCTCCACGGTGGCTCTGTAGAAGTTGCAGAGAAGCTGTTGTGGGAGGTTCGCTCTCTTCCGCCGTCGAAGAAAGTGGAGCCGTTGCTGTGCTTTCCTGATGATGTGGGAGGTGTTCAGTGACCAGGTGAGGTCCTCAGAAATGTGAACCCCAAGGAACCTGAAGCTGCTCACTCTCTCCACAGTCGTCCTCTCGATGCTCAGAGGAGCATGCACTCTGCTCCCCCGCCTAAAGTCAACAACCAACTCCTTGGTTTTGGTGACATTGAGGGAGAGGTTGTTGGCGGTGCACCACTCAGTGAGGAGCTTCACTTCTTCCCTGTACAATGTTACATTTACTCAGATTAAACTTTTGATCTGTCATCTATGTTCTATTATGAATAAAATATTGACATTTGCCATCTCCACATCACTGCATTCAGTTTTTATTCACAATTTGTTTAGTGTCCCAACTTTTTTGGAATCCAGTTTGTATACTTGTAGTGTACCTGCTAAATAAAAGTACACTTAGGGAAGTACTTTTATTAAACTTAAGTATACGTAACATGTACTCGACGTATACTTGTTTTTGCTAAGGGAAGCTTAGTCAAACTTGAAGCTTGAAGGACTATAGGTTCTATGGACAAGGCTATTGACCATAGCCTAGCCACAAAGCTACAGAAAAACACGTATTCAAGTGACCATGTTGGTTAAAAATTTAACTGAATACTGAGTGGTAACTAAATAACAATTAAAACTAATGATATTTATTAATAAAGCTAGATCAGCTAAAATGAACCCAATCACAATCATTGTCTACTATGTAAGAAATATGAGAACAAATCAAATAATTTTTCTAGTTCACAAGAAAACTTGTAACTCATTGGCTCAAATGCTTTATGATATAATGTCTAAAATGTAATATTCTTTTAACTTAAAAGTTCTGCCTAGAAATCTACCATGTACCCAATCCGTGTATGTCATCCTTCTGTTACATTTGAATTTTATAAAAAAAAATTTTTTTTTCCTGCAGAAATTAACAATGTCCTGTTGATGGTCTTGCAGCTTGCACAAAGACCTTAGGAGTTACTACTAGGAGAAATACATCAAAATGCTGAAATCAGTACAGAAAAAAGAGAATATGGCATCCCAAAGAACTTCTGATACTCAAACATCATCTGATACATCTCAAAGACAAATGCAAGAAAGCACAGACAAAACAGGCAAACATGAGTGTTCAGAGTGTGGCAAGAGTTTTAATAAAAAGAGTAATCTGCAAGTGCACCAACACATTCACACAGGAGAGAAACCATATCAGTATTCAGAGTGTGAAAAGAGTTTTATTCAAAAGAGTCATCTCCAACTGCACCAACGTTTTCACACAGGAGAGAAACTGTGTTTCTCAGAATGTGGGAAAAGTTATACTATACAGAGTAGTCTCCAACAACACTACCGTATTCACACAGGAGAGAAACCACATCACTGTTCAGAGTGTGGGAAGAGTTTTAATTACAAGAGCCATCTCCAGCGACACCAGCGTATTCATACAGGAGTGAAACCATATTACTGTTCAGAGTGCGGGATAAATTTTACTGAAAATAGTGATTTTCTAAAACATCATTGTGTTCACACAGGAGAGAAACCGTATAAGTGTACCAAGTGTGGGATGTTTTTTACAGTACAGAGTAGTCTCCTACAACACCAGCGTATACACACAGGAGAAAACTGTATCAATGTTCAGAGTGTGGAAATAGTTTTAATAATTAAGAGTAATTTCCAAGTACACCAGTGTATTCCGACAGCAGTGAACGAGGCTTTGACCAACGCAACCCCAAACCAGCAGAGGATAAGTGTAAATAAGCAAATTATCCCTCAAAGCATCCACCTTCTTAACCACTTAATCTTGGTCAGGATCTCGGTGAGTCCCTCTACCCCTTCCCTGGACACTGGGCTATTATAACCATGGTCAGTAACGGCCACTAATCCATGGCTGATGGGCAAATTAACTAAATTCTTTACACAGTTTAATATAGGCTCTACTCCTGTTCCATTGCATCGGTCTACTACACAGATTAACTTACCTGCCCAGCAATACCATTGTTATTTCACAGCCTACATTTCATCCAGCACAGTGGGTGAAAGGTCATTGGTTCTAGCCCCAAAATCAAGAGAGAAAACACACTCTCATCTGAAGTGCCCTTGAACAAAGCATCTAACCCCCAACTATTTCCCAGGCACCAGAGCAAGTGGCAGCCCACTGCTTTGGGTGTGTGTATTCACTGCATGGGTAGGAGAAAATGCAGAGAAGACTAAGGGGATTAATATAGTGTGCTCCTTCACTCACACCTGTAACCAGAAGAATCTACTGTTCTCTACAAATTCCTCACATTTACCCTCCACAAGGTCTAGTGATTGTACACCTACATTCACTGCTTATGAGATGAGTAAACAATTGATAGAATTGAACCAAAAGTTAATGATGGTTCCTGTGTCAGCACTTTTCCACCAAAAGAATTCTGGTTCTTGACCTGGTTCAATTTGTGCTTATAAGAACCTTGGTGCTTTCTGCAAACCAGTGCGTTTCCACAAATTTTAGTGGAAGCAAGGATACATCACAGCATACATCATCAACAGACGCCGTTGCACAGTGGCAGTAAACAAAGCAAAGAAATGGTGGACCTACTGACTACCTGCAATTGTTTGTGCTGTTGTTACAGACGTTTGTCTACAAAACACAAACATGGATCAAATTATGTGCATATAAAAGCACACAGAGGACATATAACTTATATTTTAAACTTGATAAAGGCATTGTTAAACACCATGAGAAGATGGAGGTCTACTTTATGGACACACAGATGAGCCCAGCTGTGGTGCTATGCTATCGTTCCTTACTTCATCAATGAGCAGTTCATGAGCAACTTTATGGAGGCCTTGGGAATCTTTTAACTGTTTTGTAAAGGAAAAGCCTCCTGTTCACATGTTACAAGAATGTCAACATGCAGAAGGAATTGATGTGCATGCTGTATTGCTGGAGTATTTTAACTCTGTCTGATGTATGAGTTTTAAATAAATTGGACTTTACATTATTGTCATTGTCCTAATTGTTATACCTATACACCCACTGCATTCTGTTCATATTTAGTTATTGGCCACCCCCGGGACAAGAGCATTGACCTACTATATACAGTGGCCTCCATAATTATTGGCACTCTTAGTTAAAATGTGTTAAAAGCCTTAAAATAAATATTTTTTTTTATTGCAGAAGAATAATCTCACTCTGAAAAAGTTTAGTAAAAAACAACCTTCCAACTCAAGTGAAAACAAATAAAGAAAAAATCCTGACTAAGAAATAATTATTTCTCATAAAATGACCTGTTCCACAATTATTGGCACCCTTAACAATTTCTTGGAAATAAATGTATTTGAACCATTTTTGTCATTTCTACTGTAGTTTATAAAGTGGATCAAAGTATCTAGGAACCTTTAATTAGTAATTAATAATTTCCTGTTTCCCAGGGGTATAAATATGGCATCACACAAAGGCCTATTTGTTTTACTCACTCTTAAACATGGGAAAGACAAGAGAAGAACTGGAACTGTGACAAACAAGCCTGGAAGTGTATTTTGCCACCATGCACAGTGAGAAGGATGGTAAGAGAAGTAAAAAGTTCACCAAAGCTCACTGTAAGAGAAGTGAATCAAGTGGTAGCATCTTGGGGTTATAAGGTCTCCCAAACAAACATCAGGCACTATCTATATCATGCCAACAAGTTGTTTGAGAGGCATGCATGGATAAAGCCTTTTCTGAGTTATACTCATAAGTGTAAACAGGTGGAGTTTGCCAAGTGGTACTGGGATTGGGACCACGTGCTTTGGTAAGATGAGACCAAAATAGAGCTTTTTGGCAACAAACACTGTAAGCGTAACACTAAGGATGAGTACGCCGAAAAACACCTCATGCCCACTGTTAAGTATGGGGGAGGATTGGGAGGACCTGGGATCCTTGTAAGGATACATGGGATCATGAACTCTTTGAAATATCTGAACATTTTAAATCAGAATCTGGTGGCCTCTGTCTGAAAGCTGAAGTTGGGTCATCACTGGGTCTTTCAGCAAGATAATGACCCTAAACATGTGGCCAAATCTACTCAAAAATGGTTCACAAGGCACAAAATCAAGCTCCTATCATGGCCATCTCAGTCCCCAGACCTCAACCCAATAGAAAACCTGTGGGGTGAGCTGAAGAGGAGAGTGCATAGGAGAAGACCCAGGACTCTGGAAATTTTAGAGAGGTTGTGCAAAGAGGAATGGTCAAAGATCCCTCTTTCTGTGTTCTCCCATTTTGTGAAGAGTTATATGAGAAGATTAAGTGCTGTCTTGTTGGCAAAATGAGGTTGTACAAAGTACTAAACCCAGGGGTGCCAATAATTGCGGCATACATGATTTCATTCAAAAGATTTATTTCTTAATGTGTGATTTTTTTCCCACCAAATAAAGGCACTTGGTTTAAAGCTTAGATTTTTCTTTTTTTGCATTGTTGTCCTATATTATAAAAAAAAAAAAAAAGAATTTATTAGAAGCCAAAGAACACTTCTTAACCAGGGGTGCCAATAATTATGGAGGGCGCTGTATATGTACCCACAGTACACAGTTGTAGTAGAAAAGGTGGTTGTTTATGTAAATATACTGCAGTAAATTCTACAGTGCTAATATAAGAATTGTGTACAATATATTTAAAAAAACTCAAAAAACAATTGTGTTTGTATGTAGTTATTTTAAAAATAATTCAGTCTGTTTAGTATTGCTGACTCCCTCTATGTACAACTAGACACACCCACAGATGTCCCAATTCATGCTGAAAAAAACCCCTACTATTCTTTGGTTCCTGCTGCAAACAAACTTTTCAGGTTTGCAAACCTATTTTTGTTGGTGGAAATTTGCTGAATGGTTAAAAAATAGGTTCATGAACACGAACAGTGCCAGTTCCTCGTTTGTGGAAAAGCACTATGTGTGGTACCTAAAAAGGCAACCAGTAGCACTAAACAACTATCAATTTGATGTACTGACATCCCTCTTAAGATTCTTGAAAGGCTGATATTAGGTCATCTGAGACCACTGTTCACAGCTCTGGACCCTCTGCAGTTTTGGTATCAGGATTACATGGGAGTGGGAGATATACCCACTGCACAGAACATACTCTCACTTGGACACACCAAGCTGTGCAGTGTGGATTTTTTTTTTACTTCTACAGTGTACACTTGTAGGTGATACATTTAGTTTGATGAAAGTGGAGGAATCCATCTCATGGACTATCTGTATGTGCACCTGTTGGGCAGGGTCTCAGCCAAGGTAGATGTGTAGTGTTTGAGCCACTCAGTGTACCGTTTTGACCTAATTTCTGTATGGCCTGTACACCTCTCACTTCAGTTACAACAGCCTTGCTATATGCAGAAATTTTCTGATGACATGACCATTGTAAGGTGTATCAAGAATGGACAGGAGGAGGAATACAGGAAGCTGATGAATGACTTTGTTGATTGGTGTAAGCTGAACCAACTGCAGCTTAACAACAGTAAGACTAAGGAATCTGTGGTGGGTTTTAGGCAGTCCAAATCTGTCACAAGTTTTCATAAGACTAGATGTTGAGGTATTCAAGATGTACAGTACAAGGACATGGGACTGACACTTGGACAACAAATCAGAATGGAACCGTAGCATCTTTCCTAAGAAGGATGAGGTCTTTTGGTGTGTGCACTGAGCTCCTATGGACCGTCTACCAGTCTACTGTAGTGAGTGTTATATTCTGTGCTTTTGTGTGCTGGGGCAGCAGTGTCAACAAAACCTCCCTGAACAAACTGAGCAGACTGATTTAAGAAAACTGTAGGAGTTTTAAGCTGGTCTCTCTGGAGTCTGTAGCATAACAAAGGACTCTTAACAAAGCTGTTAGCCATATTGGCCAAATTAATTTAAACTGATTTTCATGCAGTTACATGACTTTGTCCACACAGAGATTCTGAGCACAAAAAATAAATTTGGAATTCTGACTCTTAATTTAACTTTGGTATACCTCTTGTGTTCCTGGTAAAAAATTAGAAATGAAATTAGGTCATTAGTAATGAATGGGTGAGACTACAGTAAGTGTATAAAACTGGGTTCAGGCATATGTAAATCATTAGACACAGTTGACCTGTTGCACTCACTCATACAGTTTCACACATATAAATACATACACAGTCTCTCTCTCTCTCTCTCTCTCTCACACACACACACCTCACACTCCTTTTGAGCATACAATCATGGCCGAAATTGTTGGCACCCCTGAATTTTTTCCAGAAAATGAAGTATTTCTCCCAGAAAATTATTGCAATTACACATGTTTATTTCCTTTGTGTCTATTGCACCAAAACACAAAAAACAGGAAAAAA
>BRDA01042515.1:0-27015 GCA_036984385.1 Crenuchus spilurus
GTAATTCAGTTACTAACTAAGTTACTTTTTTTAACAAGTAGTGAGTAACTATAACTAATTACTTTTTTAAAGTAACGTTCCCAACACTGCTTATTTTGATCACAGTCCTCTCCCATGTCAGTCTATGATTGAGTGTGCTTTAAAAGCCTTCCCAGTGTAGATGTCTCCTTGCAATTGTGTGTTGTGAATCTTGTCACAGAAAAGTTTATGTTGATCATTTGTGTCACCGCCACAGTCTGTTTTGTTTGCTCATATAAATAAAAGTCACATTTTTGGATCCACACTGTCTTCCTCACCTCCTGCACCCCTTTAAGCTGACAAAGACAAATTCATACCAATTTTATTGCAGGCCACTAACATTTTTGTATTTTTTTGTGAAATATTTTGTATTTGTAGCTCACTGAGACAAGTGGAGAAAGAAATTGTGTTGCAAGTGCAGATTCTAAACTCCATTTCAGAAAATAAGATATTTTATTATGATTAGAATCTGTTGAAAATTTGTAAAGCTATCTTTTACATTTATTTTTACATTTTTGAGGTCAAATATGAAAAAGTCAGACACATTTTTGTCAATAAAGAATGTAAATCAAATAATGTTATTCATCATATTGTGTAATATATAACACAATGTATACATATATAAATATAAAAGCTTAATCAATTTCAGGGTCACAATGCGTCCCCCTGTCCCTCCACTGGATGTTGGACAAGGCATTCATAAAGTAATTTCTCCACTATTAATAGATTCTAAAAGCTCATTTCAAATCTTCTCAAACATATAATAAACAATGTTTCAGACTTCAGGTATATTCATAACTATTTCATATAACTTTCTGTAAGTTAATGTTTAGATGCGTTAAACTCTTCAGACGTCTTATTCCCATCAGCACCACTGTGAACAATTCTGGCTCGGTAAGCTTCTCTACAGTAGAGTATTCCACATCAAGCTACTTTGAATGACTTTGTTTATTTGCACATATTTTTACAATTTCCTTTTAACTCGGTCTGCTGTTCCAGTGCTGAGGTAGTGCTAGTGCTTCTTCTGCCCTGACAAATCTCTGTGCCAGGTCTGGCATCAGACAGAGTGGTAGATTTATCAACAAAGCTTAATTTTTCTTAGTTTTTTCTCCTAAATAAGTGACTGATAATAGTCAGAAGAGAGCAGATGAGTTTTGTTTGCTTCCAGAGTGAAGGTCTCGGCAGTGGGGGGTCTGCTGTGCTGCTATCTTGGCAGACGTGTGGGGGAGAGGACGTGTTATTTTTGATTTGGAGAATTCTTCAGGGGTGTATGTATAGCATCAATGTTCTACTTTTTCTTCTTTCATATCTAAAGACATGAAGCTCCTTTTGTGGTCAAAATTTTGGAGAAAGCACAACTGTTTTTTTTTTTACAAATATTACCTTTGTCTGTAATTTTACGAATTATTTACAAATCTGCTGCTCATTTGAATATCATTTTCTCATTGCTTTTGCTGAAAGTATGGTAGCACACAGAAAGTTTCTGTACATTCATCTGTTTTGTGGTGGCCTATGTGAACATACACACGTTAACTCTCTAAGGAGGATTTATATCTGTCAGATGGCTCTGAATGGATCATCAGAGAGACACTTACTTCCATAAAGATAATGTAAAACAGAACAGTCAGTCTTAGATTAACACTAACATGCTGTTAGAAATCCTATATGGACACGACCAGAAATTAGCATTTTTTTATGTTTATAGCTTGAACTGAAGGCATAGAGCTAGTAGTCATGTTTAACCACTGATTCAAACCAACAACATCCTCCTATTAGGGTAAATGGAAAAAGAAGATAAAAACACAGGTCCTGGTCTCAAAAAATTTAAATGTAATGAACTCTGAATGAATCAGACCTAGAGTTTCCAGACTGTGCTATCAGCATGACTTTTAGTCATGGTTGTCCAACAAGAGACTAAATTACAGTGCATTTGATATTTTGCAACTTGTTTTTTTGCTGCAGATAAAATCATTGTGTAATCTGGGTTTGATCAGACCGAGGAACTGTAGCATTTTTTCTTTTTTCTCTCTAGCTTTCATGGATATTAAACTTCAGAGCCCTTTTTATCAGAGTAATAAATAATACTGAACTCTAGCCTGTCATTTTTGGATGGCATTCAGCGTGTATTTTTTTCTCTCTCTCTGGCACTGTTCATAGTAACAGAAAGATATTTCATTTTGTGCTATAGCTTTGTTTTATATTTTTCCATTGTTTTTAATTGTTTTTGGAAAGTTAATAATAAAGTTAAACAACCAGTCAAACAATGACTTCATCATTTCATAATTTAATGTTTTTGAAGGCCTAAGTGTCTTTATTTATGATAAAAAAGACTATTTTGATTAAGAAATATCTGTATACCTATAGAAATTTCCATTCATCTACATCTCTGTTGTGTTTTGGTGATTGTTGTGCAGTTTATTTGGGGGCATGACTCATGTTCTCTGAATTCTATTAGATAATCTCTATGTCTAATCTGTCTAATATTAATCTCTCTAATTTCTGGCTATTAGATTAAAGGGAACAACAACAATGTCAAATGTGAGAGGTCAAAAAAAAAGTCTTTCAGAGGAGTTTAATGTGAAATGCCCTGATCTTGAGAACCTTAAAAAGTCATTTTTTTTTAAATATGTATACAGTGGTAACCCTACTTATGAGCATCCACACTAACGAGTATTCGAGGTAACGAGTCGAGATCTCTGAATATTTTTGCTCCAAGTAACGAGTAGCGTAGATTAGTTCAAGTATGCCAACCGCTAGGGATGCTGCGGTCGTAGCATCTCCTAGATACTAGCATAGAAGAAGAGATCAGTCATTACCTTGGACCGCTGTCCAGTGAAAGTGAAAGTGCTAGTGAAGGTGACACAAAGAAAGCAAAAGGTAGTGAACAAGAAAGTTAGATAAATTTTACTTTTACTTTTTACACTTACTATGCTAAGTGTAACCATGCCATACACATACGGCCATCCTCCTGTCCTCCTTAGCCGCCAGCCTACACGAGTGCCATTGTCTCAACAAAGGTAAAGGGCTAATTTATTTTTCTATTATCATTCTATTTAATATTATTTGTTACTTTTTATCTACAAAATTCCTTTTCATGTGTTTTATATATATATATATATATATATATATATATATATATATATATATATATATATATATATATATATAAGCATATAAACACATTATTTAGCATATTAAAGTATACTGTATATTGGCCGGCTGACATGGATTAATCAGTTTTACATGTATTCTTATGTGGAAAATGCATCCAGCTAACGAGCAAACCAGCTAACGAGCTCGGCTCCTGCACGGATTAAACTCGTAAGTAGGGTTACCACTGTATTTGAAGAGCTTAATACCTCAAAAGGCTACCTCACAAAAAGTTATTAGATTATATGATTATGAGTACACTGCCTGACATATTGTTTCATGATAGTTTTGAGATATGATTTTGTCCTAAAATGTATTTCATTCTTAAAAATGTGTTGATTGTATAGAGATACAGTACCAGTGCTTTTTCATTATTTAAAATGGTCTTCATTGTAGTAGATTAATACTAAAGTCATCCCAACTATGAAGAAATACATATGTAATGATTTAGTAAACAAAACAGTGTTAAACAAACCAGATTATGTTTTATATTTTACATTCTACAAAGTAGACACCGCTTACTTTTTTCTATTTTCTCAGTCAGCTTTATGAGGTAGTCACCTGGAATGGTTTTCAGTTAACAGCTGTGCCTTGTCAAGAGTTTCTTGCCCTCTTAATGTGTTTGTGACCATCAGCTGTGCGTCTACTTTGAAGAATCTAAAATCTAAAACATATTTGTGTTTGTTTAACACTTTTAAGTTTACTACATGATTCCTTATGTGTTCCGTCATAGTCTGGATGACTTTAGTATTAATGTACAATGTAGGACAAAAAATAAATAAATAAAGACACTGAATACAGGGCATTCATTATAAGGCAAAAAAAAAACTCCAAAAATAAACACCAGAAACAGATTTACCTGTTTCACCATTATTGCCAGTACATATGAAAACGGTAGAGACTTTTAGGGAATTGGAACTGAACATTTCACATCAAAACATTCTGAATTACTTTGTTTACATTTCAGTAATTTAGGAGTATATTTTTTTGTAAATGGTGGAATTCCGCTTTAATTTCAGAGGTCAAATAAATGTATGAGAAATGTATGTTGACAGTACCCTCTAGTTGCTTGAAGTATTTAATGAGATAAATACTCTGCATTAGTGAACTCACTCTTTGGATTGCCTTTGTGAATGTTTTAACATTTTAAAAGGTGTATAAAGAAAACTGTTGCTATAGCAATGAAACAGCATGAAAACTCGTGGTACACCACAGCCTTGGCAAACAAGTGTAATAAATGTCGTGCATATCCGCTTAGTCACATATATCAATGTGGGGCCTGTGCAAAGGCTGCTTTAAAGAGGAGACGAAATACATTTTTTATTTTAATCTCATGTTAATACTACACCATCTGAGTCTGCTAAAGTAATATTGTGTTCAATGTGACATCAATTAGAGTCAGCTTGATGTCAAGCACGCACTTTCTGAGTTGTTCAGCCTCAGCATTTTATACATGTGTGGGTTAAAACGTATTGCGCATAATAGTGCTTTATAGGACATATATTTCCTGTAACTCTAAGGTTACGGTTATTTATGGGTATATAGGGCTGTAGGTGGTGAGTAAGCTCTAACGCACCACACACCACAATTCTCTTCTTATGGGAAACACACATTATAGTCATTTTAAATATTTTTGCATAATATTTCACAATTGAACCGCAGTGGATTATGCTGATTTTGGAAGCTAGTGTCAAAATGACTGCTTTTACATTGCAGAGTTCTCTCATTTTGACACTACATTAATCATATATTCTTACTCTTTACTTTGTTGAGTCGAAAGTTGAAAATGTGTACACCCCTGTTTAAATGTATAATTCACATTGGCACTATCAGCCAAGACATAGTTGGGGTCCAAATTTAGTTTCTTTACTTTAGAACTATAATTGCGAGGCTAGCATTGCAAACAAACACCAGAACTCAAATGTAATTTCAATTTCCCAGTTGTTGCTGTCAAAATACATCCTCAAATCACTTATGACAGCAGCAGGGAAGGTTAAAGACTGATCAGGTTCATCCTTATTTATAATCACCATCGCTAAAACTAATTCAAGATCAGCACATCTTGCTCTGAGTTGGTTATCTAAGATGGATAAGATGTCTATGTAGCATACATCTACAAGAGTAAGTCATACTGTGTCATAAATTATACCAGCTAGGCTGTGAGACCTTAATTAAGACCTGGATGTGATTTGTGATGTGTTTTTACCAAAGTGACCTGACTATTTAGATGACTATTGAGTTCTAGTGTTTGTAGGAATGTTAGCCTCACAGCTCCAGTTCTAAACTGAAGAAGCCACATTTACACTCTGAACATGCCTTCGCTGATCGGTTACATTTTCGGTTGAAAACTGTGTAAATATTGTGTTTGAGTGAATTATTCTATTAGTTCAATTGTTTTGATGTAATCATTTCCTGACTGGCAGCAAATTGAGACTTCTGTCTTTCAGTTGTAAAGATTGCTTGGCGGTTGGCTCAGACATCATAAGACTGTATTGAATGAGTTTTTTGTCTAATGAACTACACCCCACATATGGGGTAACATTTGGTAACATCAGTTAGCACAAGCCAAAAACATTGGGTTGTGCCCCATTCTTCTCTATGTTAAATTCAGCAAATAAACACATTAAACTGTTTATTAAAATTTGCAGAAGTGTGTTCTCTCTATAGGAAGTGTTACATTATTTTCAGTTTGAAAAAAAAGAATCAGGGGTGCAGACACTCTTGCTTATCCCTGTATGTTTTGGCTGTTGTATTCCAGCTAGCAGTGCATTCACTGCTGCATTACTGCAGTTGTGCTTTGAGCATCTAATAATAATGACGGTAATGACCTTAAGTGGTGTTTACAAACGCTTCAGCTCTCGCTGGTTTTGCCCTCTGGGTCATGTTTCAGTGCTACAAAAACTACCTACAGAGAAGAGGGCGAAGAAAAACAGCCCTTTAGCCTCAAGAGGGAATCAACCTGCTTAAGTATGGATAATTGGCTCTCTCTGGGTGGCTGCCATTTAAACTTACACTTGTAGTCCCTCTTAAGGCAGATGTTTTATTTACATAGATTAATACTCTTAACACGCTACTTGCTAATGCTAGCTGCTAGCAATATGTGCTGCTAATAAAATTTGCAAGTGCAATATGTGGTACAAATCTGCATAAATGTAGTGCAGCACAAGAGCCCAGTGTTATTAAACTAGTGCCACAATTCAGGAGTTAATTTTCATGATTGTTTTGCTTTGCTTCATGCCAGAAACAATGCTAGCTGTCTAGACCTGTTAGCTGGGCATCCAGAACTGCTGTCTAATCCAAACCACTAAGTAGGCGAAGTGGGATGAGACCAAACATGTTAGTAGCAATAAGAGCTTCTTGTCTTCTATCTAATGAACACTACAACGGGAAATCTCTGTTTCACACCACAAGCTAATCTTTTAATGGGGAATTCCCACATTTGTAACATTTTTTTAGTTAAATAAATGGATTGATGTAAATATCTTGAAAAGTCTTTTTGAGTTGTCTGATAAGCCTTGTTCTTGAGATTCTTGGAAATAGTTGTCACAATTGTTTACAGCGGTGGTGGGCAGTTGATTAAGGTGATCAGGGACCCCGGCTCTTCCTAGTCCAACACAAATTCTAATTTATGCGCTACCATATATGCAAGAGGAGCAGCAGAAAGTATGTTACAAATATAACAGCACAAAAGTGTGTACATACACATTCACTGTATATGGCAAATCAGTTGCACAACAAATCAACAAGCTCATAAAACAATAGGTAAACAAACAGTAGTGTATCATTAGATAAAATATACATTTGAACATATGCAAACTAACCACTGGATGCATGGTCCAGCAAGCCTGTTTTATGTGTTTAAATAAAATTAATGAAAAAGTTCTTGCCAATCACTGGCCCCAGTTTGGAGTCCACAACTTAGCTAGGTTGCCTGTGCACTAAACATATTCTGGTTTAGGAAACAGGCTAAAAAGTTTAATATCTCATAAAAAATCAAAATTCAAGAGTTTTATTGTCATATGCACTGTAAACAGGCAGTACAATGAAATGTTCACTCTGTGAGTCCTCCACTCACACAACTATTGAGACAAAAGTTACTATAACAAAAAATTCTATAACAAAGGGTAAAGACTACACATTATTAAACTAGAGATATAAATAAAACTAAAGACACTTAAAACTTCAAAAAGTTACCTCACAGATGACTGAGATATTACTGATAGATTTTTTTTTTTTTAGATAAGGCATAAAATGATAGTTAATACTTAAATGTTGGCTGACTGAAAAGTATGTACAGTATATGTACTCAATGCTTGGTTTGGGGAGCCATGTCATCTGTTGGTGTTGGTCCAATGTGTTATATCAAGTCCAAAGTCAGTGCAGCCGTTTACATGGACATTTTAGAGCACTTCATGCTTCCCTCTGCTGTCAACCTTTATGAAGATGCAGATTTAATTTCTCAGTAAGTTGGTTTAATGGTTTAATAACCATAGTATCACTGTGCTTGATTGGTCAGCAAACTCACCTGACTAAAAAACGTCACAGAGAACCTATGAGCTATTGTCAAGAAGAAGATGAGAGACTCCAGATCCAACAATGCATACAAGATGAAGGCTGCTATCAAAGCAACCTGGGCTTCCATACCACCTCAACAGTGCCACAGACATTCAGGCCTCCATGCCACACCACATTAAAACAATAATTCATGCAAAAGGAGCCCCAACCAAGTATTGAATGCATATACTTTGGGGTTTTTATTGGCTGTAGGCCATAATCATCATAAAAAAATAAATAAATAAAAAAAACACTTGAAATAGGTCAATCTGTATGTAATGAATTTCTATAATATGAGTTTCACTTTTTGAATTGAATTACTGAAATAAATTAACTTTTTGATGATATTCAAAATTTTTTAGATGTACCTGTATGTATTTATATCTAACATTTGTGGTCAAGAGGTACATAAGTGTTCCCCCATTAGTGAATAAAATGTCTGCATTTATGTTGTAGACATTGTGACTCTTGGTTCACATCCTTATCATTATGTAAAGAAATCTAAGTCAATAAGTTTCTCTACAATTAACCGTTTCACATCAACACACTCTGAATGACTGTTTATATCTCAATGGTTGGATTATGCAGAACATTTGAAAAATTGTTCCCCTTTATCTCTAGTCAGTACTTTGGCTAAATATGAAAACAGAACTGATGGTATTACTAATCATAAGAAAAAATCTCATATTAGCCATTCAGACTGATTGCATGCAGTAATGAAATGCCACAGAGTATGAAGAATGGTATGTATGTTTGTGTTTCTAACCTCACAGAGTCTACACAGAGCAACCGGGGATTTGTTTTGCTCGTGTAGTTTGGCAGAGCTACAGTATTGGCTTTATAGTAAAAGCACGATTAGCACATTGTATCCTGTTTTTAGCAAACTCTCATGCTAAAACGTGTTTAGATAAATGTCACTATGACACAGGAGGAATGAATGCAGAATTATGTGACTCGATGTTTGGCTTGTGTCCTGCAGTTTTATGTATAATTAGTCATATACCTGCAAATTATGACAGCCAAAAACAACAAATTGGCACTGTATTGGCAGTCTAAGGTTTATTATACTGGGAAGAACAGAACAGTGACATTTACACACATTTAACTTTAAAGACATACTCCAGTATTTTAATGTAAATTCTAGTTGCTATTGTATCATACTGCATCATAAAATTCATTTCATTACATTTCTCTATATTTTCAAAAGGACAGAAAATGCATTGACTCTTCTTTCACAACTAAATTGGGCAGTTGATGACTTATGTAGGTAAATGTTTAAATGGTAGTGCTAGAAATTATTTTTAATTTTTGAAAAGTTTTTTTTTTACTATATTGATTCATATTTCTTTTTGACTCCGATTTTACTGAGAAAGTAAAAAAAACATGGGATATTGTGAAAAAGACATAAAGAGAGCCAAATATTTTACGAATTGTATACGTAATGATTGTAATATTTTTTTCCTATATTTGATGCATTATATGAATAAAATCACTGTATTCAGAGTTGATTATCAATAATTAACATATCAATAGTTTTTCATAGCAATATGATCAGCTGGAAATACAAAGGATACTTTAGTTTAAAGTTAAACTGTTTAGATATTTCTTCTGTGAAAGCAACCTCAGTAATCTCATATATACATATTCTCCTCTTCAGTTTTAGTGGCTAGTTTAGTGGTAATATGAAGTCTCACATTGTGCTCAGATTTGCCAGAAAAATAACAGAACAAACACTCTAGGACAGACTCTACTGTATACATATAACTGCTCAAATGATTTTCTGTCTCATTTCTCCTCATGCTATTTATTATAATTAAATGAAGGACTCTCCATCATGTCTTTTGAGCCATCAAAGCTAAAATGTAGCTCTGAGAGTGGACAAACACGGTGTCTGGATCATTCTGTGTCAATAACACTGAGTACCGTAGAAGTGTTTTGCAGTATTGTGATGTATTTGCCATCTATCTCACCCTTAAGCCTTTGGTCATTCTTATTATATTCACAAAAGCTTCAGCGATTTTTCCTGTGTATGAAAAACAGCTCTGTCCTGATCTTCATGTACTCCTATTTTTAACTCAGTTTTTTGTGATTTTAATTTGCTCCTGCAGTGTGTTTGAGTGAAGGTTTTTCAGCTGAGTAGCTGCCAGTGGCAGTCTTGTGGAATCTGGGCCTCTGAGCCAGCCGTGCTGAAGAGAAGCAGATGTTGCTTTGGCTGGAATTGAAACAGGATGGTCCAGATGCAGGTTGCTGACGGATTCGAGTGTAACCACATGCCCTGCGTCTGTATGTCCACTGCGCTGAGTGTTTAATAACACGGCTACTATGGAGGAGCAAAATGATAAATAGTGAGGCTGAGGGAAAGATCTGAGGGTGTGTGACATTTTACACACTTCAGCAATGTGACCCTCTGGTGCACCCTCAGAACAGTACGCCAGCAGTATTACACTGTGAACTTCAGTGTAGAATACTGACCAAAAATACCTTTAATGTTACTCAATTGTCACTTCATCACTGGAAACTTTTGCATGTAATGAGAACAGCGAAGATTATTCTTAGGAACTTTATTTTGAGAATTCACTGTTCATGATTTGCTGGTGCTCACCTTGTCACTCAACTTAGGAATCCTCAAGCAAAAATCATGTTTATACAATTTTTCATCTACTTCAGATGTAGCTGATCAGTTAAGACAGTGTGAAGTGCTCATTAAGAATCATTTTTACTGATGATGACATCGAATTTGATCCAAGATCAGTCTTGTACCAGCCCTTCCTCTGTCTGAAATCCTGTATTTGTGAGGATGTTTACCTTTGTGTTCATACACAAACTGTGTAGAACCATCAAATCAATGATAACATGCAAGCTTGTCTATCTACAGTATTATGTCTCAAAACTACGAGCAGCTTGACTGATATATCTCTATTCAACATTAGTTGATGGAATATTCAAGAATTGCACTTGGCAAAGGTAGGCAGTCACCTGGGGACCCCATTGGGCCCATATTATATGGGTTGATATTAAATGACTTGTTCCAAAATATGTATAGTCAAGTCAAAGACACATTTATTTATAAAGCGCTTTTTACAACTGATGTCACAAAGCAGCTTTACAGAGTTAGTAATAACAAAACAGCAATTCCTCAGTGAGAAAGCCAATGGCGACAGTGGCAAGGGAAAACTCCCTCAGATCTGGAGAAAGAAACCTTGGGAGGAACTGGACTCACATGTAGCGCTTTTCCACCAAAATAACTCTGGTTCTTGAACTGGTGCCGTTCGTGCTTATGAGAACTTCGGTGCTTTTTAGTGAACCAGCGAGCATTTCCACTAGTTTTAGTTGAACCGAGGATACGTCACGGTGTACGTCATCAACAAAGCGGAATTATAAGCAAATATGATGGAGCGCATCGACCACTTCCGAGCATTTGGGCTCTTGGTACAAATGTTTGTTTCACTTCACAAGTCAAATCTTGTCTTCCCTCGTCCAGCTCCACTGCGGGATAGCTCCTTTTTAGAATCTCTGTAGTCCTTTTTTAGCTTATGTAGCTTATCTATCACTCGCTCTCTTGAACGAACAAAACCTGCCCAAGCTAAATCCTCCACCAGCTCGCTGTAGAGTTTCTCCTTTCTAATACTCCCCTCAAGTTTCTCCTGAACCACCGGAGAGCACCAAACAGATAACAAAAACTGAGTTTCTTCAATGGACCACTGTACGCTACGAGTCGCTATCTCCTTGCATTGAGTGCGCAGGCGCGTTTGGTTCGCACTGAAAAACCAAGTATTTTTTGGTTCCCGCTGCGAACGAACGTTCCTGGTTCGGAGCCCTATTTTTGTTGGTGGAAATGCGCCGAACGGTTCAAAATTAGGTTTGTGAACTAGAACGGTGCCGGTTCCGTGTTGGTGGAAAAGCGCTAATGGTGGACCCATCCTCCTCTGGTCAACTCATTATAAGTTCTTGATCAATCACATAATCCTGTGATCCTGTTGTAGTGTTCAGGTACTGATATGGTGACAGTAATGAAACAGGACTGATGATACATTTTTAAACTCTTATTTGCTGCTGTAGAGATTATTTTCAGTAATTCTATTGTAATGGACTATTCCAGACTAAGACTGTGAAAAAGAAATTGCCAGAATAATAAGCCCATATACAGTGCAGCAAAAACACTTTCTATGTTTCTCTTACTCTGGGAGCACTTTGTTTTGCTAAAGCTGTGTGTGCGGGGCTAGAGAAACCACCATTGTGATTAGTGAAGGTGATGACCCAAGATTAGGACTGCCCAGTTCATGCAGAGAGGGGGTGAAATATGACAAATTACATTGGTCATGTGTTATTCATTGGACTAGCTATTTACGATCCTCTGGGCTTTAAAGCTTTTGTGTTTGCATGCATTGTGGAAAGCAAAGATTAAAGAAAATATCTTTTTTCAGCTTCTTTGACATCCTGGGGGATGCCAAAGTCCATATCAGCAAGCCACAACACTGTTTCTCATTTGTGTCTAGTTGGACAGCATGCAGTGCACTGGCACGCATGCATTTCATGTCCTTATTATTTTCAAATTCACTCTCATCCCATTTACTCCAGGAATCTCACACGAGCATTCCGTTTGACTGAAGTTTATGGGATAATAAAGTCATATGTAATTAAATGTGAAACGCAGTTGGTGAGGTCTGTGGTTTTCACCACCAGCTACAGCGCATTGTAGAGATGTGTTTTGACCATAGTTAACTACTACAGTGCACCGCTGTGGGATTTGCCATGACTGTATATCACTCAGACATGGGTCGGCTGTGTTTTGGTCTTGGCTTTTTACTCACTTTGTGGTCATTTTAACCCTTAATTTATTCTCCCATTAGGAAAAGGCAGAGCAATTCATCAACCTACAGGACCTCAAGCAGGCCAAAGGAAATGTTCTGCCTTGCCATTAGCTTTGCACCAACAATCAGCTTCTATTGCTAACAGCATGTCGCTCATGACAAACAGGACTAGGTAAGCCTGGTCTAGCCTGAGCACAAAAGCAGCCTGAAGGGAACACTGCCTGAAACTGAAATCAATTATTTTATTTTCATTCATATCGCTGATCTCTCTTTATGAAGGTTCTAGAGTTAGATATAAATGTTCTGACCCAAACAAAACTAGCACACTGGCATTAGCAGAAATTTGTTTAGGACACTGAATATGAGCAGTCAGTGAATCAGAGACACTGACTATGATGAGTGAAATGGAGTGTTGCCTGTGGTGAATACACTTACTATGAGTAGTTAGTGAGCAATTAGGGCCACTGTCTATCCAGAGCCAAGAAAGTTGACTAAAGCACACCACCACCAGTGAGTCTGTGAGTCAGTAAGGAACATTGTGGATTGGTAATACTGATGGGCAATGCCACTATTGTTCTTTTTGATATAATACAACTAATACCAATTTCAATATCCCAATATGATATTGACACCTACACTTTTAAATATTCTGTTTTTACAATAGAATTCAAAATGTGGGAAACTAACATTCAGCGTTTTATGAATGTTGCTGTAGGTATTCAGTTTTCTCACACTTGTGTGGTTCTAGCAGTTAAATAATCAATAATCTCTTGTGAAGATGCATTTTCAAACAGAAACCCCAGGATCAATATTTCAGCATTAATCCCTACACTCCTAGTCTGTTATGGGCTTCATCTTTTGATGGATGTTTTTTTGTATTTTTGCCAATGTTCCACAACACTAAAATGGTCTTGGAATAAGCTTCTGACAAACTGTTTCCTAAACTGTTTCCAGTGTAGAAGTTCTGAAGGCTTTACAATACATTTGAATGCTTCATTAATGGAGTCTTGTAGTGAGCTGAATCAGTCAGTATGTAATTCAATGATTTAGTCGCTCTTTCATTTATAGACTGTGGTCAGTAACTTGCTCATATTTACTTTCATTGCTGTCTGACTTTGCTAACAATGAGTCACTGTTATAGTAAGGTATGCCTTTGAATATTAATGCTTTTTGTCCATCAGACTGAGTCTCATTTTGGCTCTTGTAGAGTCTCGGCTTTTCTGTGCCAAGTTCTGCATGCTAAAGCTAGTGCTCATGCTAATGTGTTTTGGAGCGATGCATGTTTTTCTCTTGAACCTCCTGGTTCAGCATGTAGGCTATATGTCTGATGGACTGCACATTGTTTTGTTTTAGGCTTTCTGACTAAATTTCTAGGACAAAAATTGGTCAACTGACTTGCCACATTCTGTTAATTTTGTGGAAATACTGAATAAAAATGTTTAATTCTTCCAAATATGTTTAGTAAGGTCAGAGTTGTATACTGTCATCACATTACTCTCTGACTTCCTATTGAGGATTGTGAGGATATTGGTTGATGTCACATTTGTAATGTTTTCTTTTGGCTGCGAACAGAAAATGTTTGGTTACGGTCTCATGTTCAGGTAGGTTCAACTTACTAGAGGTCAAAATGTGAGTTTCAGTGGGACCTTGCATGCTCAACAGAATTTTCCGCTGTGTGGAATTCACATAGAGCTGCATTGTATTATTGTGTGAAATACCCCACGTTTATCAGGAGGTCCCAGTTCTCCAGTGCTGGCTGGCTGCCATCTCACTCATCATAACAGCATCAACAGCAACATTGGTTTTATGTGGTTTGAGACACTTTCATTCTGTCATTTTCATTCTGTTTAATGTTTTAAATTGAAGCTTGACCCACTTCATCCATTGAATAAAATGTCTCTAACATGTAGTTAATTCAAAGAAAATGTCTCCAGTATGTATTTGATTCGAAGAAAAGGTCTACGCTGTTTCACGATTGAATTTTCAGGAACCTTTACATTGTGAGGGAACTTCCTGTATTTCTCACTGTGTAAAGTATAGAGCAGATTTGCTGATTTAGAGAATGAGATCACACCTTGTTCTGCTCTGCTCTGCTTTAGGTGCACATCTGCTTTTTTGCTGAATCCCTTTTACTGCAATTGAGGATTACAGTATGTCTTAAATCTGACTTTATATTCAGTATGACTAACATTGTAGTTGCTGTTCAGTTTTCTCTCTGTTATCTAGTCATTCATTCTTCTTGACTTCTAATTCAGGTGTATATAAAACTGTGGTTACTCCTCTGTTATTTTAATGGACAAAGGAAGTACTTTGTGAGTCACAGCAAATTTGTTATAGATAAATGAACAGCATATGTAAAGCCCTGAGAAGTTTTGAGCATTTCTCATTTGAACATTTCTCCTAAAACTCACAGATAACTTTATACAAACTGTTCCAGTCTCACTTATGTAACTAATGATATGACAAACAGTGCTGTACACTCATACCTTACAAAATGATCCAAGAGTAAAGGATGTACAATACAAAAATATTCAACTTCTAACAAGTATTTTCATTTACAGCGGCATGCAAAAGTTTGGGCACCTCTGTTAAAATGTCAGTTTTTTATAAAAATCAGACCAGGATGTATAATTTCTGAAAACGTTCATCTTTATTGTGACCTGTAATCTATACAGTTAAATACACTGAAATATTTTAATGTGGAGAAATTAAAACAAAGAGCTAAAATAATGTGGTTGCATAAATATGGATGCCCTTAAACTAATATTTGTTGAAGGGCCCTTTGAATTTATGACAACATTCAGACATCTTTTACCCACTCTTCCTTGCAAAAGCACTCCAATCTGTGAGGACATCTCCTGTGTACATCCCTCTTAAGATCAACCCACAGATTTTCAACTGGATTCAGGTCTGGGCTCTTGCTGGCCCATTAAAAACTTTCATCTTTTTCTGCTGAAGCCAAGTTGTTCTGCTAAAAGGTGAAATTTAGCTTTTTAGCAAAGGCCTGAAAGTTTTTGCACCAAAATTCTTTGATATTTGAAACTGTTCATACTTCCCTTCACCTTGACTAAACCCCAGTTCCACAGAACCCCAGTTCCCAGTTTTCTACAGAAAAAGAGCCCCAAAGCATAATGCTACCTCCACCATGCTTCACTGTGGGTCTGGTGTTCTTTTTGTGATGCAAATGTTACGTTTTTTCAAATTATGGCCAAATCTCATCAGCCCATAACATGTTTTCCCACATGTTCCTGGCAAAATAAAGCAGAGCTTGGATGTTCTTCTTTATAAGAAAAGGCTTCTGACTTGCCAACCAACAGTCCAGACATATGAAGAATATTTAAGATTGTTGTCACATGTACTACACAACCAGTACTTGCTAGAAATTCCTAGCAGCATCATGGACCTCTTTTTGGCAGGGTCCTGGTTTTCATCATTTTTGGATGGAAGTCCAGTTCTTCGTAATGTCACTGCTGTAATGTCAATGTCACAAATTCTTGATGAAAGTCTTTGCTGTGTTCTATTGTATATCTAATGCCTTTGGAATGCATTGTCCCTTCTTTGGACTGATGCCTTTCAACAATAAGCTCCTTTTGAGGTATTATAAGCTCTTTATGGCTTTTGCCACAAGTTGCAACTGATTAAATATCAGGAAAATCCTACTAGAATAGCTAAATTTTATTTGGGGTTAATCAGAATCACTTTAAATGATTTGCAGTTGTGTATTAAGATTAAGATTAAGATTAAGATCAACTAAATGTAGCCAATGTGATTTTTCACACAACGGAATTTGACCTCCGCATTTAACCCATTCGTGCAGTGAAACACACATACACACACTAGTGAACACAGTAGACTGTGAGAATTTGTGCCCGAAGCGGTGGGCAGCCCTTATCCACCAGCACCCGGGGAGCAGTTAACTATTACTTCCCATTAGTGTGAATGTGATTAGTTAATTCTGAACACAGCCACACCCCCAGTTTCATGAGGGTGTCCATATTTATGCAACCACATTAGTCACACAAACTATGAATAAACAAAGGTTATTTTTTTATTTGAATTTTTCCCCTCTATATGATTTCATTCTGTTTTTCAATGGAACTGTACAGATTATAAGTCACATTAAAGCTGGAACAAGTTCTTAAATGATTCATCTTGGTCTGTTTTTTAAATCACAAAAACCTGGCATTTTATCAGAGGTGCCCAAACATTTGCATTCCTCTGTACACATTCAGTACTTGTTTGTCATTCTTTCACCATGAATTACTGCATCAGTGTGGTATGGCATAGAGGCAGTTGGTTTGTGGCACTGCTGGGATGTTATTGAAGCCCAGCTTGCTTTGATAATTCTCTTCAGCTCATCTGTATTTCTGGGTTTGGATGTTTTTCTTCTTCCTCATGACAATACCCCACAGACTCTTTATGGGGGCTTCAGATCCAAAGTTGACTGGCCAATCAATCACAGTAATATCATGGTAAACAGTTTGGTAGTAGTTGTGACATTGTGAGCAAGTGATAACTCCTGCTAGAAATGAAAATCCATATCTCCATGAAACCTGTCAGCAGATGGAAGCATGAAGTGGACCAATGGCAACAGATGGCCTTGCACCATAAACCATCACACAACTGTAGAAACTTCACACTGAACTTCAGACACCTTGGATTTTGTGTCTCTTCACTCTTCCTCCAGACTCTAGGAACTGGATTTACAAATAAAATGCAGAATTGATGTCTAAAAAGAGAACTTTTGACCACTGAACAACAGTATACTTTTTCTCTTTAGCCCAGGATGTCTCTGGTTCAGGACTGGCTTGTTATTAGGAATGTTGCAGTTGTAGCTGAGAGATACATGTTATTTATGCAGGTTGAATAGTAAGTTGTTCAAAATGACATCCATCCATTATTTTTCACTTAATGCTGATCAGAGTCATGATGAGTCTCCGAACTCTTAGCCGGGCACAGGGCAGGTCATTACACTATCCTAGCTAAGCCCAGGACAGGGGTCAAAATGATATATTCTTATAATTTGACACTCTGGATTTCTGATTTTCATGAGCTTTACGACATGCTGATTAACATTATATAACAAGGCTTGAAATATGTCACTTCTACATCTAATGAAAATAAAATCTAAAGTTTCAGTTTTTAATTAAACTAAAATATGAATTATATATTCATATATTATAATTATATATATAATTTATTTATTTATTTATTTTCTTTCTGGACAGTAAGTGTTTAGATGCAAAGAAAACAAATACGCAGTATAATAAATATATGACTACAATAACCTCTTCTTATGGCTGTTATTTTTTTTTTTTTTTTTTGATGTTGTCGCCTAATACACGGTTTAGTTAATCAGTAATTCTTTATTTGAAATGAGCTGCTTATGGAACAAATCCATGTGATATCTCAGAGCATCAAGAGGATCATCTGGAACCAAACTTTGCTCTTCAGATTAGCTTAAAACATACCAGCTCATTGTTTCAAAGCTTAATTTTGGTTTATTTATGTTTGTTCTAATGATGTATGATGTTTGTATGCGCACAAGTATGCTTATTTCCAAATAAATGGTTATATAATATGAGCTTAGAGGGGTTTAAGACTTTGCTAAGTATTTTATACACTTTATTTTGAAATTCTGATACATTCATTTCCACAGTTACATTGATCCAGCTAAAATGTCATGGGATCACTTCTACAAACCAAATATTGTTATTTTATGCCGTATTGAGAAAGTAACATAGATAAAATAAGATAAATACAGATGTAAAAGCTAAATTAATGAGAAACGCTTAAAACAGACCCTTAAAACAAAAATAATAAAACAAAAATATATATCAAAACAATAATTTGTTTGAAGTAGCCAGACAGGTCATCTTGTGCATTCAGTGCCTTCCTGGAGATTTTATACATGACTACATGTGTTTCCTGAGATGTCAGAAGTGCTTGTAGTACGTTTTCAGTGGATTTAGCCTGGGGTCAGTGCAGTGTATGGTTTGAGTTATGGTCAGAAAAGGATGTCTTAAATGTGTGTTCTGTGTAACAGCATATGGACAGGCATGTTCAGGGTAATTTCCGGGGTTGTCAGGGTGAAACACTTTGTAAAGGATCAAGTTTTGTGCCAGGATCTAAAAAAAAAAGATACCTGAACTTCCTCTGTTTGCTGGATATTAGAACCAGACGAAGTGGCAAGGTATCCCAGGTTCTCCTCGGGTTATTTTCTTCCTTGAAGGCCAGACGTGCCGCACATCTTGTCTGAGTTTGGCTAAATTAATGTGCATGTTTGTGGGCTTGAAATATATAGTGCTTGGTATTTAGATGCTGCTGATAAACAGAGTGAAAGAGATAGAGTGAGATTGGGTTTATGAAAGCACCAGCCATAGATAACCACAACCACATGCTATCTGGGCTCTAATCTGGAACTTTCTTGTCAACAACAGAGCAAAGAAAAATGTGACTAAGCATGTGCCATGACCACGGCAGAAAGACCTTGTACATCTCAGGGCTGAACTTGAGATTTCGATTGAGCGGAAAAACAACCTCACACCAGATCCACATAAATATTCTCCCTCACTCCACTGTTAGACACATGGAGCTGAAGCGTAACTCAGATACAGATTTGATTATGTAAGCACTTTTTAAAGTCTGTTTCCAATGGAGTAGCAGAGCTGTGTGAATTTGGGCAGTTTGCAGGAAGATGATGTGACCAGAACAAGTGTTGATTAGGTCCAGCAGCACTTATCCATGACTGGAATTCCACCAATTTTTCAGTTCATTCAATTGTTGAGGCATTTAGAATGTTGTGATGAGAAGCACCCATTCCACACAATGGTGGTTAAAAAAACATCAAAATCCTTCAGTGGTGAACATATGCATGTCTTCCTCGTTTTTACATGTAATGTTGAGAATGGTAAATGTGTTTTCTTTGGTGACAGTTTTGCCTTATAACACTGTAACAATACACCATTAACACACAGTCTGTCTCAGACATTGGGCAGTATATTCATAACCATTTCATGCAATAACTGAGGTAGCTTTTAGAGGCAGTAAGTTCATCAGCTGTTTTCCATCACCACCACTGTAAGCAATTTAACTTAGTACATTTCAGTAAGAATCAATCAATTAACATCAAACCACTCTGAATGTCTTTGACTACACCTCAGCCAATTATTTACAACAAAAATGGTTGTATTCCCATTTAAAGCATTTGACAAAACCTTTTTTCATGTTAAGTATGTACATTGTAGTCATTTTTGCAAAGTTCACATTACAACTCACATTGCTCAAATCTAATTTTTTGCTCAGATCAGATTGAACTATCTTGATGGTTATTGATGGGTGATGGTGTTTTGCTCAGGACAGTAAATAGGTGGTAGCTGCCAGCTGGCTACTTTTGCTGATTTTAAAGTAACGTGAGTATGCGACAGAAGCCAGTGCTGCCTCACGCACTACACACATGCATACAAGCAAAAAGACACATGAAGTCTGATCTGATGAAGTCACATGTCCACAGATCAGATACATATCTGATCTAGGACCACATATGAAAGTGGCTCAAATCTGATTTGAAAAGATGGGATTTGACACATCCACACAGCCCTGACCAGACCAGATCTGAGCCACATTAAGGCAAAAGATCAGATTTAAGTCACTTCAGCCTGGTAATGTGAACATAACCTTTGTTTTTGACTTCTTTTGCATCCTTTTTTTTATTCATCAGAGTAAAGAAAAGTCAAAGAGGAAGAGTGGTGGTCCCCGAGTGGCTCAGCAAGCTGAGACACTGACACTATGAGGAAGATCATGAGTTTGAATCTCTGTTATGCTGTTTGCCATCAACAGCCCGGGCCCAAGAGAGCAAAATTGGTCGTACTCTCTCTGGGCGGGTAGATGGCGCTCTCTCTCCCTATCACTCACACATTGCAATGTCTGCTGGCTCGGGCATCTACTTATTGGTTCATTTGAAACTGGAGACCCTGCACTTTCCTCTGAGCTCGTTGGCACCCCAGTGACAGTGTATCAAGTGGTAGTTCGAAAAGAGGCGGTGGCTGTATCACACACAACGCAGGAGACGTGTGCATGTCTTCACCGTCCTAGAGTCAGGGACATTGCAAAGTGATAGGGAGAGCCACTAATAGGTTGGGTTAATTGGTGACTACCACATTGAGATAGGGAGAAAATTAAAGGGAGAAGAAAAAAAAAGGAAGACTGGCAAAGGCAGAGATAAAAATTCTAAAATAAAAAAGATGTTAACACTTTGTAATAACATTTATTAATAACTCATTAACTAATGAATAGCTAATGATTGATAACTGTGAACAAATCAGTAGTTCATGAGAATTTGAGCATGAACAAATGTTTACAAATGTAAAACTACAAACATGTAGTTACCAATGACTGGATTCATTTTTGCTAATTTTAATAAATCATTAGTTCATCATTTGTTAATGAAATTCTGATGAACTAATGATTTGTTCAGTTATTAATCATTAGTTAATGAATTATTAATAAACAGTATTATAAAGTGTTACCAAAAAGACTGCTTAAAAACAAATGTGGGATATATTGAAAGTTTACATATATACTTTCAACAAAATTTATTTTTCCACTAGCTTTAATAAACTTCTAGTCTGAAATAATAAAAAAGTAAGATGAGGTATTTCAAAGCATAAACATTGTGGAGGTCTATAGAGGGAGAAAAGCACACATGGGAAGGAAATCCTTAAGGTTATGGCCTTTAAATGATGTAGAACTTTTGTGTAAATTCAGATCATTGTGGTTTTTTGGTGCAGATTCAACCGCGTGTTTGTGTTGGATGGGGTTGGGTCTCTTTGGGGATTGGTGGAAATTTATTGGACTGTCAGACTGAAGAGGTGTTGGGTCGAGTTGGTCATATAGCTAAAGGTGGACATTATTTCCTGTTAAACTTCTGTTTTTTCATGCAGAATTTCCCTGTTATGAAAAATAGCTGACAATGAAAATGAAGTCTCTAAGTCCCTTGTATCCTGTACCCAAGTGGCTTAATTTATTATAAGTGGGCTTGCTAAAATGATATATACAGCTAAATTACCCACTGAACCCTTTCCCATCCACTGTGGCACTTTCTCGTGAGTGATGTCATCAGCTCACTTCTCAAAACCTGATGTTTGGACTGGATTTGGTTGTAAAATAATTGTCTGGGATTTTTATTCACATATAAAAACAACAATCACCAGTATTATCACAGAAACACATTCACAAGACATAGTCCAGTTGCAATAACAGTTTGATTTGCTTTTATGAATGTTCTTCATTATTAGTTTAATGAAGAGTGATCAGACTCTCCTGAACTTTCCTGAACTCCATTCATTTCTCTGAGGATTTATTAACCGCAGTTTTATACTGACATTGTTTTTACACATTTCATCAAAATACACTAAGACATAGTAACTAGGGCTGTCCAGCAATTTAAATAATCACATCATTTTGTATAGTTCATTGGTCTTACTTGCTCAAATTTGACCTTAAAGCAGTGCATTTTGATATGCTTTGATGTACGAGTGGATGAAATAAGTTTATTCAGAATATATTTTTAGTTTCCATAATTCAGTGACATTATTTTCTTCATGGGAATGCAGAGTTTACATGAACATGAATGGTGCTCAGTGGTGATCCCTGACACTTTCCTTGTTGCTCCATTGTCCATTATAGAGGTTAACTGGTCCACTGTGGTGCATCAATTGCTCTGTACTACTCACCCGATTGTTAACCCTATGACATCCATGGCTCATGGGGTACCACTGTTTTGTCATTAAGAGGCACTCAATGTACAAGTTCCTTCTCAATACACCTTCATATGACAGCTGTAGAATATCCCACAATCTTAGCATTTTCTAAGATTCTACTGCGTTTGGTCTGGTGCCCTATTATCATGCCCTCACACTCTTGATGACTGCCCCTGACAATTGCTTTGCTACTCTGTTACAACTGACTGGTGTGTTTGCTTATTTATAAAGTCAATCAGGGGTTCTGATTTGCCTTTCTAGCAATCCTATGAGCAGCTGTTTTTAAAAATGTTCTTGGTCTTCGAGACCTTATCTTGACCTGTACTGTTTCTGTAGGCTGTTTTTTCTTAATTACATTTAGAATTGAGGAAATGGCAATCTGAAATTGTTTTCATATCTTCTTATAGCCTTCTCCTGTTTTGTGGGCCTCAACCATGTTCATTTATAGAGTGCTGGGCAGCTGTTTAGAAGAACTCATGGCTACTGTGTTTTTGGGACAAGGTTAGTGGAGTCTGGGAATTTATAAAGCTTTGGAATTTGCATCACCTGGCTTTTCTTAATGATCACTGTGAACAAGCCATAACCCTAACAGTCTAATTAAGGTCTGAGACCTTGGTCAAAGTTATCTAAGCATTCAAATCTCCTAGGGTACTTCTTTCCCTTTTTCACTCTAAAATTGTAAAAAACTGATATTGCTTAAAATGTGGAAGAGTGTGTTTCATCATCAGCTTCCTTAACTGTACAGTAACAGTACGGTTATCTAGGTAATTGTTACAGTGGTGGTTCTTTAATAAAACTTTCCAATTTGCTATTTTTTTTAGTTTACTGTTGTATAATTTATCCATACTTCTTCCAGCACTGTCTAATCTTGCCTGCTGAAGTTTTGCAATGCATGATATTTGATAGCTGTATTTCAGTTAAAGGCTACAATCTACACAGCCAAACTGTTTGAGATCAGCTTAATATAATTTATGTTTATATGTCATTAACACACTAAATTTGACAGCCCTAATATCAAGTCCATACCAAGCACAAATAAAAATATAGTAAACTGTGACATATTTGAAATTATAATGACTTTGTCAATCAAAATACCATTTGTCATGGTGGAAAATTACATGATGGGCATTGTAAGGGAAATTATTGTTATTTTTTATATAGATTTTTATTTAGATATATTTTACCATTATCCACCTTACATATGTAGGTTGTGTAGGTTAACTGATTGATTTGGATATTAAATAAAATAGCTATATTTTTGTTAGTGGCATCCTGATATCACCATCATTTTAAAGAAATCAGTAAGTTTAGCTATAGTGAATAATTTCACATCAAAACACTGAATAACTTTAATTGTACATTAGATTGGGTTGTGAAGACATTTTGATAAATAGATGGAATTGCCCTTTAACTACCTATATATATATCACCACTCTATAGAAATAATCAGAGATTATTTTGAAATGAATAATTTTACAATTACACACTGCCCATCATGTTTTTTTTTGTTTGTTTTTTTCTCCACCATTATAAATTATGTCTTGTAGATCCATACTCTGGACTGTATTTGGGTGACATGGTGCACTCTGGAATGTGACATTTCCAGCTAGAATAATTTGTGTTAAATGCACAGCTGTGTTCTCCACAATCAGTGTCTAGAATGGATCTCATATTCAACCCTTAAGCTTTAGTGTAATATCACCTTTCAGGACAAATTATTCTGCTCTCTGTCCGAAAACAATCAAGTGTAATTATATTATAATTGCCAAAGAAAATCTGGTGTGGCTGAGTTTACTTTAGAAGTCTCAAGACAGCTAATATGGGAAAGACCCTTCGAGAAAATAGATCAAAGAAAGGAAACTTAAGAGAGGAATGATCTACAATGGGAAAGACAAAACATTTCAAATGAGTTATACCTGACTAAAACATTTCCTCTGAAGATAACACAGAAATTGTCATGAATGAAATTTAGTCCTATTCTGTCTGCTCATCCTCTTAGCATGTAGTAGTTTATCATAGAGCAGATATTTTTAGCTGTGATAGATGGTTTCCAAATGTGAAAAGTGAAAAAAAGTACAGAGAGCACAGAAAAAAGCATATCCGAGTATTTTTCAAAGGTAACTTTGTTTTTGTGATTTATGTCTTCCTGTAGAATGATTTCCAGTGTGCTGTGTGTTGTGGAGACTGACTAGTGTTGTGCAGTGTTCTGAAGAGTGGACGTCCCGAGTGACCCATGTTCACCCCTGAAGAGTTTCTGAGCCTCTTCAACTGACAGGCAGTTTGTAGCCATTTTTCTTTAGATTATCTGAGTGAGCTATCAGAGGAGATTTTTCCAAATAGAGCACATTTACACAAACACTAGGGGGCAGGGGATTTCACTGCTTCTTCAAAACAATACAACGTCATTCAGTTTCCCTGGGAATACTGTCAATAATTCTTCTGGTCCTGGTGTTAAAGTGTGGAAAGAGTTGACTGCCTTTGGCTACAGGTCATGCAAGCTTGATGACTGTTCCTTTTGTGAATCTTTTGCTGTGGTAACTTTGATCAGACATTTGGTTCAGATTCTACCTTTATTTAGATTAATTACAGCTAGTCCTGTTTGTCTATTATTGGAGCGGATGAGTTCAGAGGGTGGAGATTTTCATCAACCGAAGGGGCATAAACTCATTTTATCTTCTTTGTTGGATTGCATTGTAATTTTCTGGAAATTTCTGCCATATGTGGTCTGCATGGCACCTATTCTAGAGTTTTTGAATCAAAAAGTTGAATAAATACGTTTTTGGTTTTTTCTCTTTTTTCATATATTTGCATATGGATGCAAATTAAGGCAATATCAAGTATGTAGTTCACTATCAAAAGTATCTTGTGAACATCAGATTGTCAGCCAGGAAGTCACTAATGTTGAACACTGGTGATTTTTTTGTCCATGTCACCCATATTGTAGTTTCATAAAGGTGTAATTAACAGCCCCATACAGGTCTAGTGCCAAACACACAGTACAGTGGGGTCCATACTCATTCTACAAACACACATCCGGTGTTTCTTCCTCTCCATGTCAGTCCACTCTGGATACACCACATACTGATTTTTTGTATCATGCATGGCCAAGCTGTGTTTATAAATAGTAGTGTTAGTATTTAAAATAGTATTTTAATGCAGTTGATGTCCTGTCTCACTTATGTACACCATTTGTGGTAAGTGCATAAAGCAGATAAGACCACACAAAACCAAGAGGATGAATATATGATCAACAAGATTAGGAACACCTCCAACTGTAGGGGTAAACTATCTTAAAAGAACCTTTTAGAATTACCTGGATTTCTGCATTCACTACAGTCAAGGAACCACCAGCTATACAGATGGTGTGAGAGAGGGTTGAACTCCCCCTAAATAGCAGCCCCATTTGTAGAAAAACCTGAAGCTAAAAGTCACTGGGTTGGACATCAAGTGCAGATAGCAGTAGCAAAACATAATAAAAGAAAGAAAACAACAAAAGTGCTGCAACTGGAGTGGAACTAGTGCAGTGGGATGGAAAGGGCATGATGCACAACATGCTACCTCTGCAACAAGGAAAGAGAGAGTGTGAAATGAAAACTTGAAATAAACATATACTGGATTTGCTGTACAGCATGCCACCATACCGCACCACACCTGAAAATACAGCCATAGCATGCCAAGATTGTGGCTTTAATAGTAAGAGTCCATGCAACTCACTTTACATAATATTAGATATCTGAACCAGATTTACTTGCAAAGATGTATTTTTTGCACTGTACAGCTTGTAGACAGTTGATGGATCCGTTTATGAATTTTGTGCATTTTTTCACTGAATTACATTGAGTCTGAAGTACAGCAAGACGTTAACAACCATGTTGAGTGATATTTAAAGGTTAAACGTGTTGATAGTGTTAGGTTTCTGTGTTATTTAGAGTGTCTCACAGATGTGGATTAACTCACAAAAATATTTATATAAAACAAGGCCAGCTGAATTACTGACTCAGATTTATTTGTTTTGAGCTCTGAGTGAGATTAGTATGTGTACATCACTGTAGTTATTTCACTGTACTCCTTCCTTTCACTGTACTCCTTCCTTTCACTGTACTCCTTCCTCATACTGTGCATTCATGCATTTATTCAGACTGCTTGGTTCTGTGTTTCTATTTTCAGTTCATGTTTATGTTAAAAGGTTAGGAAGGATAACACTACATTCTAAAAATGAACATGTTATATTACAGCACACTTACCTGTCTTACCAGTGTTCAACACGTCATGAGTTAGAAATAATTCAAATGTGTTAAATTAAATAAATCATAAACTAAAACTCAAATAATTCAAAACCTACTGAAACCAAAATCAAAAACTGTTGTGGTTAAACTTTACAAAATGTGTCACAAATGATGATATTTAAGACTGAATGAAACATTCATTTCTGGCAACAATCTATCAGGCAATCTGCCATCTTTAGCAGCCATCTTATTCATTACCTATTACCACTACCTCCACTACGTGCTAACACTATTTAAAAATGATTAAATATGGATTTTATTGTCTAATAAATAAAGAAACAGGATTCTCATAAATAAATGGTTCATTAGAGCTTAGTTCAGGTTATCTCTGTTGTTTAATCACATTAATATTTATAAACTGCTGCTTATTAGTTCATCGTTAATTGACATTATACATTTAATCATGCTTAATACATTTTCACTGTTTATATATGT
>BRDA01042517.1:0-22923 GCA_036984385.1 Crenuchus spilurus
AGTAAAACCAACAGTGATGGTGAGACCTCAGAGCACCGTCTACACTGGAGACACAGTGACTCTGACCTGTCAACTGCAGACGTCTACTGGATGGACGTTTAACTGGTACAAAAACACACCAGATCATAAAGATTATACTAATGAAGCACCAGATTATACTGAAGTATCTGAAGACACAATCAGTGTAAAAGTGATGAATAAAGGAACAATAGGATATTATTGTGGAGCACAAAGTGAAAAAGACATCACAGATTACAGTGAATCAGTCAAGATTACAGTAAAAGGTAAGTCAGATGTCTTTTACTAAGAAGGTGGTTTTGATTTGAGAAAGATTACAGATGAATATTCTGCAGTTATTCTACATTATTCCATGTTGTTGAGTAGTGTCATGTGTGTTCAGTGTGTAAGTGTCTACAGTGTTTGTTGTGTTTGTACAGAGAGACCAAAGGCTAAAGTGAGAGTTCAGTCAGCTGAGCGTGTATTCAGTGGAGACACAGTCACTCTCATATGTGACATAAACAGTGGAGATAACTGGAGTTACGAGTGGTTTAAGAATAATAAACCTCTCAGTGATGTTCAGAAGAAGAAGGAATATGTCATCTCTAATGCTGATCAGTCTCATGAAGGTGTTTATACCTGTAAGGGAACACAGTCAACAGAGCCACGTTACTCAGAGACCAGTGATGCTGTTACACTGACTGTATCAGGTGAGACTCTCTTCTTTCTCACATTATGTATACCTTTAACAGATAAACGTTTAGAAATAATATCATGTACTTTGTTCATTTGTCAGGAGGTGTTAGATACAGTAAGAGGATGTTTAGATGGTTGAATAGTAACTGGAACCGTGCAGAAGCTGGAACAGTAGTAGTTCTATTAAAATCTGCTAATGTATTCTCATCTCAGTGAGAAATACACTCTGTAAAAGATCAAATTGTTTTTGTCAGACTGATATCAGGTTCAATTTGAATGTAAATATTTAAAAATAAGTTAAAATATGTTGCACTCAGTGTCTGAATATCTTTATTCTGGCTGGACAGACTTGGTCAGTTCCAGTAGTCGTCCCTTCTTGTCACTTTAAGTACAAATATTTAAATACATACTCTTTGTTAATGATGGATGACACAGATGTAGCATCTGTTTGAACATTGTTTGTTTATGAATCAAGAAAATTATTCAGTTAGTCCGCGAACAAGAAATCAACATCATGAACATCATTTCTGAGCTACAAGCTCTAATATCTTCAGTCTGTAGTTTATCTTCTAACTTGCCTTCTCTTAGTCATTAACTGCTGAGTTAAATCAAATGTATTTGATGAGAAAACTCGACAAACCAGGCAGGAATCTGGTGCCTCCCAGACATAAAAGATGCTAAACAAACTAAAATTCAGACATGGAGACAGAAGTAGTTCTGGAGTTAAACTGCTGTTGTGTTATTTTAATCAAACTTCAGAAAATGGGGCTAAATTTACTTTTAACCGAGTCATTACTGAATGCTGAGGACTAATAATATTTCTGATTGCCTGTACTGATCTGAGAGAGAGCCTGAAAGTGAAAAAACCATCTTGCTTGATTCCTAATGTAAACCTGCCGTAAATAAAGTGTTTAAATACAAATTCACTTCACTTTCTTCAGTTTTAGGTCCTAATTCAAGTATTTTACTACATGTTGGAGTGCCAGTGGGACTGAGTTTTACCTTTCTGCTCTTTGTCATACTGATCCTGTATTGTTGTTATAAGAAGAAGAAGAAGAACAAAGGTCTGAAAATAAACCTTTTTTTCTTGTACTGTATGGTCTGTATATGAAGGCTGCTTCAGAAAAGATTGTTTCTGTGAAACAGTAGGTGCTGTGACAGTGGTATCATCTATGCCAATGGCACAATCTGTGTAGTCTGAGGTGGCAGCCTTACTCCAAACAAAGCATTTTGTTTCATGTTTGTTATTTTCAGTGTTGTTTATGATCTATGACATCTGTTGTTTATAGTGATGTGAGAACAGTACCTTTACTTTTGATTGAATTATTTTGTTCTAGATGATCCTGCAGCTCTGGCCAATGATGCAGTTTATGAAAATATTGTGACATCTAATAAGAGACTCAGTGGAAAAGGTAAGAAGTGTATTTTTTTAACCATGTTCACCTGCAGTCAGAAATATTCACACCATCCCAAAGAAAGTAAAAGTTTATAGTTTTAAACTTCTCAGCAGCTCTAGATCTTATTGTAAATTAAATCTTTATCAGTTAAATGATTCAACAAATGAACAAAGATAATGAATAATGTAGTCACAGGGGATTTGGGTAATTCTGCTATTTCTCAGTTATTCAGCCGCTATACTGAAGAGTATGTAGAGTTCTGTCCGGTAAGCTGCAGAAAAGATCATTACAGTATTCCAGTCGTGAGGTACCAAAAGCATGCACCAGAACCTCTGAGTCTTTAAAAGAAAGCAGAGGGGCAGAGTGCACTGATGTTGAAAAGGTGAGAAATGCAGACTTGGTCAGAGATTTAATGTGTAATACAAAGCAGAGAGGAGGGTCAAATCTGACTCCCAGATTTGAAACAGAAGAAGGTGCAGTGACGGTGGTATCATCTATGCCAGGGGTTCTCGACTGGTCTTAGCCCGGGACCCATATTTACTCATGGTCATTAAGTCACGACCCACTTTTATAGAATACAACCCAAACAATTTTTTTTTTTTAAATAGCCATGAGATTTCAGCGGGACACGACCAGCGGGGCAGGGTGCTGGAACATAAATTAATATTATGAATTTCATTACTATTATTAAACTAACTAATAACTGTTATTATTATTATTACTATACATTACTTACTCCTTTTAATTCAGCATAACATTGTTTTTGGAAGGTAAATACTACAGGAGACCAAAACTGCCTTTTTAAAAAGTGAAAGTGATGCCCTGTCCCACTGCCAAATTACATTCGTGCCTTCTGCTCATTAAGTCCTCTTTTTAAAAAGCTCTACCGGCTTGGCTGTACATACATGTTTTGTTTGTAAATGTCGCATTACTTTGGATGTTTTCATGCGCAGCACTTCATTACAGATAACACACTGAGGCCTCTGTCTGTGTTTGTCCTCAATGAACAAAAATCCACATTTGAAATGCTCCACGTTATATTTGCGTTTTGCCATCTTGCCTCTGAACATCACAAATTTAAAGAGAAGGGTAACGGGCAAACAAATGGTGGTTACCATGGCAACGAGTATGCAGTGCACATCTTCAAGATAAACGACGAGTACATCTTCAGATAAGCTTTAATTATTTTAAATTTTTAATTGTTTTAAAATATATTTATTTATTACAAACTGTCCGCGACCCACCCAGAACATGTCCATGACCCACTTTTGGGCGCAACCTACCAGTTGAGAATCGCTGATCTATGTCAATGGTCTCTGTGTAGTCTGAAATGGCAGCCTTACTCCAAACAAAGCATTTTGTTTCATACAAGTTATTTGCAGTGTTGTTTATGATTTATGACAATTACACAGCTGCATTTTTGTGTTTTTAAGTGATGTGAGAACAGTATCCTTTCTTTTGATTGAATTATTTTGTTCTAGATGATCCTGCAGCTCTGGCCAATGATGCAATTTACGAAAATATTGTGACATCTAAAAAGAGACACGGAGGAAAAGGTAAGAAGTGTATTTTTGTAATCATGTTCACCTGCAGTCAGAAATATTCACCCCATCCCAAAGAAAGTAAAAGTTTATAGTTTTAAACTTCTCAGCAGCTCTAGATCTTATTGTAAATTAAATCTTTCTCAGTTGAATGATTCAACAAATGAACAAAGATAACGAATAATGTAGTCACAGGGGATTTGGTTCATTCTTCTATCTCACAGTTCAACTCATATAGTGTATAATACTGCTGATTTTAAAACCTACTGCTTTCCGCTTTCACATGCAGTTGGGTTACAACATGACTAAACCATAAGGAACTCAATAACAGCCCTTAATTTACTTCAGCTGTGATGTGTCTGTATAAAAACAACCCTGAGATGTGTTCATAGTGTGTTGCAACCATGGAGAGGTCACAAAAGCTGAGAGATCATTTCATTGACGCAAAAGGGTAAAAGATAGAGAACATGTTCACAATCTGATCTTCCCAAGAGACACCACTAGAGGCATTGAACAGAAGTTTAGAACTTTATTCCTGAACTTGTGAAAAAGTCCATCATGTTGTCAAAAGTCCTTAATCATCTCAACAGGACAACAAGAACATGTTACTGCACATGATTTACATAATGACTTGAAGAAGGCTGGGACAAATGTGTCAATATCAACTATAAGATCTTCACTCAGTGACCCAGGACTTCACAATTCACACCACTCTTGACCAAGAAACACAATCAGTGTTGACTGGAATATGTCAGTAGGTCTTGGGCTAGGTCTGCAGTTTTGGAACATAGATCTATGGAGTGACCAAATAAAACAGAACCTGGTGATGATTGGACTCTACAGCAAGACGGTGATCTTGAATTCTTCCAAAACTTTGCTAAGGATTCAGTCCTGGAGTGGCTTTCACATTCTGCAGATCTACATATTGTAGAAACTCTTTGGTGAGATAATCTCACTGAGATTTAAAGAAAGCAGAAGTAGTTTCAACACAGAAGCCATCAAACCTCACTGATCTGGAAGCTTTTGCACAATATGAATGGACAAATTCCACGAACAAGCTGTGAAAAAACCTGTCAGCACTTACAGAATGTCCTTATTAGGTTATTAAGGCAAAAGGATGATCCACCACATAAATGAAATAATGTGCACATTTGTCAAGAGAATTAGATGGTTTTTCATTTAAACTCCAATATCTTTATGTGTGTATGTATCATTAAAATTACATTTCTTTATTTACTGAGATGTTTTGCTGTATATCTTCTTTTAGTTATATATCCATCACCAGAATACCATTTATGGTGGGGGTGAATATTTCTGATTGCAATTTTGTTTTCCATGTCTGTGTTATGATACAGGGACCAGACCAAATAATGTGGTATATTCCCAAATACAGAAGAAAAAATTGGGACATCCCAGAAAAGGTAAGTATTACCTACTAAAACATTTTTTTCTTAAAGAACACACAAGGCAGACTTTTGGCTGTTGACTCTTGACTCTAGAAAATCAAACAAATAGTTCTGGTAATGTGGGATTCACCTGTACTCACATAGTGAGAGGAGCTTATTATATTACTGTGGAATTAAAACTTAAGTCTGTTTTACACATTTTAGTGAAGATACATCACACAGCCCACATGTCTGATATTACACTCAGTCTTATTGTTTAAGCATCAGTTAGAATAAGAGCACTGATCTGAGATCAGCTTATAGTCTGTACAGTATTCAGGGCTGTGTTAATGTCACAAACTGATCCCAGATCAGCAAGTGTGATAAATGTGTATCCCACTGTCAGCACAGACTGAACATTTCAAAATTCTCAATGGATAGAATGATGTTACTCATTTTAATTAGTTTTAGTAACTTAAGTCTGAAATTCTGCATCTTAAAATCTGAAATGATAACAGCTGCTATAACCCAGCAGTAATATCTTATTTGTTTATATGTCTGTCCAGGAACACAACCTTTACCCATGTTTGTTTGTGTTTATGTTGAGTGAACATTGTATATGGTCAAATACATAAATATTTATTAATTTATTTCTCTTGTAGCTCCTTGAAGAAAGACTTGCTGCAGTGCTCAGAAGTAACCAAACTTATCAAGACCTCAGGAGAGCAGACAGAAGAGGCAGCATGTGAATATATTTACACCTGTCAGACTGTTACACAGTATTTTAATAACTATTGTTATTTATACTGAAAGTAAAGATCTTATTTACTCATTTATAGCTTTATCATTCCACTGCTGATGTCAGAGTTTAACAACCAAGTGTTATTCCAGCTAACAGTGAACATTCACAGAATGTTGTGTTATAAGTTTCATTTCTAGACACTCTGTGAGGTTTAATTTTGGGGGAAAACAAAGGTTCTCATTCATCACCTTATGATCCACCAAGGACACACACATAGTGCCTCCTGTTGTCTCCACCAACACCACTACCAGCTTTCCTTACAGGTCTCCCATCCAAATACTAACCAGACCCAGACCTGCTTAGCTTTAGTGGATTTAGTGCTTTGGCTGCTGACAGATCATATAAAGCTCATCTAAATGTCAGGAACAAACATTCTCAGAGTAACATTAATGAAATAAAGTTTTATAGTCATGATTAAAGTTTACACAGATTTAGTAAAAATGTTTTAGTGATGTTATATGTGAGGGTTTTTTTTTATCTTCTTCTGGACCAAGAACATGTTCTGGTAACAAAGAAAACTGGACACATTGAACATTCCCAGGAATAAAGTTCCCGTATTCAAATGATAATATTTTAGAATAACATGTTAGTTCTGATGATCTCACTGCTTAAATCAGTCAGTGAGACTTTGATGATGAGTGATGATCTGAAGCTCTGATTAATAAATAATATCTTTTATATTAAGACCTGAACCTATAAGTTATAAAATATGATGCCTTTATAGCACATTTAAAAGGTCTCACTCATGATTAACATTATTACAGTGATTTATATTGAATTAGATTTCACCTCAACACTTTTGTGTCTAAAATAGAGTTTAAGTTCTTCAACAGTTTTAACCCACCAGTGGGTCCAGCACCTATTCTTCATATTGAGAGCTTAAATACTTATTCTCTAGTACTGTATTCTAAGGGAGGCATTATATGAAAGCTGAAACCTTTTTCTTTCAAGTTGTTTATTTCTGCCTGTTTTTTGACTGCTTAAGTTTTACTTTAAATATAATCTGTGTGTGTAACTGTACCATATCTGTTTGGGATGTGTAGAAACACTGAAAATGTATATAAAAGATAATGAAAAATGTTGAATGAATGACTTGTGGAGTCCTTTACTGGTGTTTGAATAAGTCGCAAATACTGTACATCTGAGCACTTCTTATTCTGCTGAGTTGTAAGTTGAACTTACATAATATTCTTTCACATAAAATACTGTTTCTACATTTTTTCAGTTGCAAAATGTTTTAAAAATACATTTTGTAAGTGAATTTGACAGAGATTTAACCCTGTGAATAGCATTGAATCTCTAGGTCCTGCATCTATTGCATATATTCACAGATTCATTCATACTTACTTATTGTCTAATATAAACTACTTTGTAAATGAAGTTGTCTTATGAAACCTTATTTCATTCATTCTTTTTAGAATAATCCCAAAAAAACATTGAAGTGTTGACTTTTGGTTGGCAGTTCTTTACTGATGTTTGAAGTCTCAAACACAACTGAGCACATTGACCTCTGGACTTTCAAATCAGTGCTGTGTAGCCTGTAAAAAAAAGTTTTTTGGGACTTAAAAACCTAAAATCAGCTGCTGTAAATTATTCTGTTCTATTCATAACATGCATTTTCTGCTCATTTGTAGTTTCTGCTAACTTTTAATAAAACATAAATAGCTATTTTGGGTAACTTCAGTATATAAACGCTAAGATAACAGAAGACAGTGTAAGAAGACAGTGGACTCAAAAGAGATAAAAGTCTGACAGAAATATGTAAAATAACATTTTATAAATGATTTGTGATGCTGGGTCTCTTCTTCATTTTGATTGTTTATAAAGCTTTTAAAGAGCATCTCCACAAAGTAGAAGATCATGAAAAGTTCATTTGTGTTTATAATTGAATTCAAAATGGTAAAGTATTGTTATATTCATTACACATAAAGTGAGATGCGCTTACATTTATAGTATCAGAAGGGTGAAGATAAGACTGGAGACCCTTGCCATAGAACCACTTTTGGTGACCTTTGCATAGATGGTTGTTGGTAAAAACACTTTTTTTGTTTGTGTGACAGAAAACTCTGGACATGTTTAATGAAAGAATGTTTCTTCTATTTTTCACAGTCTATTCTCAAAAGTGCTAGAGTTTATAGCCACATGTTTGTTGTGGATCAGTAAGTAGGATTATTGATCAGATTCAGTCTTGTAAAATGTTATGAAACTGAACATAAACACAGGAGAACACAAAATACAGTATTTCACATTTACATTATTTGACAGATGCTCTTATCCAGACATATAACAGTACTTTGTTTCCATTAAGTGAATCATCTCAGCTAGTACATGTCCAAAACTGCCCTTCACTCACTGTTAGAACAAAACCATTACTAATACCTAAAAAGAAGGAAATATACACAATTATTCACAATTATACACAATATAAGAGCATAACAGTCAATTACAATAAGAGATAAACAAGTACTCGCTTAAGTGCTCAACAAAGGGTCTTCAGTCTGCATTTATAGACTTCACTCACTAGCTTTGTGTAATAGTAGAATGTTAACACTGGTAATAAATAAATAAATAAATAAATAAACGTAGACTTTGTTTATTTCAGGTTCTTGGTCTCCATATGAAATACTAGTGTAAGGTAAAGTAGTGTGAGGTAGTTTAGCTGTTTTTATTTTGGGTTTTCATGATGCAGTTACACAGTTGACCAGCAGGTGTCTCCAGTGTCATTACAAGAGTGTTTCTACAGTGAACACTCACAGTTAATATTTACCACGTATTTACACTTAGACAAACATCTACTCAGCAGTAAAAGCCCAAACTGAACCTAATCTTCAAAGTCGGGACCCTGAGTACTGGGGTGTTAATAATTAGACCATTTATACCAACATCATACCGTCTTCTCTTATCTCACTGAAGCTGGATCTTCATGTAGTTTCTGCGTTTGTCACTAGAGGGCAGTGTGCGCTCTGTGGTACTGAGAGAGCTTCACTTAGAGAAGAAGAGCCTCTGTTTACACGTGCAGGTATGAGTGAAGGGACTGTTTTTATTTTAGTGTGTAAATAAAATTCGTACTATTTTAACTGCTGTATACATCACAGTCTTCTCATTGTGGAAAATATATTTTTAAATTCTTTGGGTCGCTGATGTCAGTTATCATTAATCTGACATTTTCTCTAATCTTTACTGTTACAGAGACTCTTTCCCTTTAAAGTAGGATACAGCTTATAAAGTCATTTTGTTAACCCTTATTTTTAGGAGACACGCGCACACATACGCTCAGTGACAGTCATAAGATTGTGTTCATTTGCTAACAGTGATAACTGCTCTCTCAGATGACATACAGGGACAGTAGAGAACAATATCAGATTATTAAAATGTCTCGGCACACAATAAGTGTATTACTTCTAAGTTGAACAGCAGAATATTTGCTCTTATCTAATGAACAGTTTAGATTTACTACTAGTACATGTAAAAAAGTACATTTTTACTCAATTAAAAAAGGTGGACGTTTTTGTTTTACTGTTTATCAATATGCCTTATAGATCATAAAAATTAAAAATTTCAGGGCTCTTGGGGTTTAAGTGTAAATACAATGTGTGTCTTGATTTAATTGAATACCCATATTCATCATTGTGAGGAAGACTGCTTACACTATTCACCACTTTCACAAATCCCAGAATGCACCGCGCAACCGGCAACATCCGGTTCATACCATGCTATCAATACTAAGCTACACTATCACGCTGCTTGCCACACTGGCCTACATTGAATTGATAGCATGCAACACGATAGCTTGCAACAACGTGTTTACACTAAAAACCCACTGCATAAATTGAAAATACAAGTTGACACAACAAGCTATGATGTTTAATATCCAAAGAAATATTATCTGCATATAGTTACAAAAGCTAGTAGATATCACGTAAGTATTTACTTACCAAATAAAGTTGTAAACAGTTTATGTAGCGTAGCTGGCACAGACATAAACCGGATGTTGCCGGTTGCGCTGTGCATTCTGGGATTTGTGAAGAGACCGAATAGTTGTCTAGAAGACAATCCTCAAAAACCTCCACAAGAAGGGTGAGCCACAGAAAAGGCTGCTGTTTGCCGATTGCTGTCTCAAAGCATGTTTATGGAAAGTTGACTGGAAGGGGACCACAGCCTTGAGAGGATGTTTAAAAAAAAAAAGGCTCAGAATCAGAGGTGTCTGAAGTCCAGTGTGAAGTTTCTGTGGTCTGTCACGGTTTGGGGTGTTGTGTCATCTTCTGGTGCTTTATTAAGTCATCTACAAGGAGATTTTAGAGCACTTCATGCTTCCATCTGCTGACAAGCTTTATGGGGACAGAAATGCATTTGCTTTTGAATTAAATTATGTATAAAACTTTTTCACTAAATGTAATATTGTTTATTAGATACACTAGTTTATCACTTTGCTGTATCACTTTTACTGCTGACACACAAGTTAGAAAACCTGTGATCACTGAAACAGCATTGAGTACAGCAGAACAGTCTCAGTTTTGGACCTGAAGTCTGTCTGTCTTTATCAGACCTCCACATGGAAAACAGAAAAAGCTCAATGTCAGTTTGACAAAATTTTAGTTTTTAATTTTGCATAAGAGCAAATATTGTGCTGGTCAATTTAAATGAATTTAAAATTAGTTTTAATAATTTAAGAGTAAATAGATTTGGTGTTGTGGAATTGCTATATTGAGAGTGGCTGGAGGTTTTTTATTTTTCTAAACATTTATAAAATATTTTAATAATAAATCAAGAGCAAGTCCAGTTTTAAACTGAATTGTCACATTTCGGTGGTTAAGTAGTTCTTGCTAAGGAAAACACCACTTACTTATGCCATTGCTAATGTTTTTACTGTAGGATCTGAATGTATTTCTGCAACCTGCATCTTAACAGAAGATGACTGAGGCATTCAGCAGTAATAGTGAGAAGGTCCTGCAGCGCTCTGTGGATGTGACTGAATCAGGAAGCCACGCTGGGGACCTAGAGCATACATATGAGATCAGTGACACCTGTCATTTTATTAAGACTAACAGCTTCAGAAAGGTAAATGTTTCAGTTTGTTTACCTCTAAAAAATTATTATTCTGTCGCTGTCAGCTTTCATATGAATCGTACACACAACCCCCATGGTTGTGGGGGTTGATAGATCCCATTTTCACATGTGGGCTGTCTGCATTTATTGTATGATAAATAAGTGAATTATGAGAATGTTTGTGAAAGTATTGTTATGCTTATTACCGTATATATAAAGTGTTGATCTCCACTGTTTCTACCCAGGTTGCTCTGCAGTTTCCAGATGAACTTCTAGCAGATTCTGTAGCAGTTTCTGCAGCAATAGAGAAGGAAACCAAAGTGAAGACATATATTTTAGGAGATACATCCTATGGCAGGTAAAAATGGCTTTCATTGTTCGATTTAGTTTTGACTGATTTCCGGTAATATTATTATGCACAAGCTCATTTCTAAAAAAGTTGGGGCACTGAATGCAATAACTTACAACCAAAATAGCCTGTATTTAACAATAAAAAGACTGCTTATGTACTGTTAAAATCTTCTTGTGGAACATTTTAAAATTGAACATTTTAAAATTGAAGCAGTTCAATAATTTGATTGGATGTAAAATGTCATCATAAGGAAAGATGGAGAGAGATTCATTGTGAGGCTATTCAACAATAGTGTTTTTTTAGTGTAAAATGGTGAAGAACTTGGAGTTCATCATATTTGGTGCAAAATATAATTGAAGGATTCAAAGAATCTGGAAAAATCTCTGAATATGAGGAACAAGACCTGAAAACGGCTCTCAGGAGACCCCGCTTTTAAAACAGTAATGATTCTATAGTGGAAATCACAGCATGGCATCAAGAAGACTTCCCAAAACCAAAGTACCATACAAACAAGAAACAATATATAAACCAGGTCCAGAAATGCTACCATCTTTTCTGGACCAAGTTCATTTATGAGGAACTGATGCGAAGAGGAAAAGTGCCCCATTGTCTGACGAATCAGAAGCTAAATTCTTTTTTTTAAATCATGGAAGTCACTTGGATAAAGAGGAGAGGGAGCATACAACTTGTTATAAGCACACAGATCAAAAACATTAATACACATTGAATGGGAATCTTGATAATCTGTGAAGGCACCATTACTGTTGAACGATATATACAGGTTTTGGAGCATCATATGCTTAGTTAAGCAAGACAATGTAAAACCACGTTCTGCACATATTACAACAGCATGTCTCTGTAGTAAAAGTACTAAACTGGCCTTCCTGCAGTCAAGACCCATCATCCACTGAGAATATTTGATACATTTTGAAACAAGCTTTGCACAACAAATTCTGCATCAAGCAAAAACGGGAAAATATTTTACTTTCAAAACTACAGCAGTTTGTCTCTTCAGTTCCCCAAAACAGAGTGTAAAAGAAGAGGTGATTTAAAACAGTAGAGAACATGTTCCTGTCCCAACTTTTATGAAACATGTTGTTTGTATCAAATATATTTTTTAAATTAACTATTTTATCATTTGATATCTTGTCTTTGTGCTATTTTCAGTTAAAAGTAGAGTTTAACGTGCACATCATTCCATTTTTATTTTGCACAGCATTCCTTTTCTGAACATTTTAGGAAATTTAGTAAACAAAAAGGTTTGTTTCTTTTTTTTCCTTCAGTTGTTGTGTGGATGAAGTAGCTGCAGAGCACATTGGAGCTGACTGCATAGTGCACTATGGCCGTTCATGTCTCAGTCCATCCAGAAGGCTTCCCCTGATGCATGTGTTTGGGAAGAGAACTATTGATGTCCAAAATTGTGCAGAAACATTCATAGAACTCTATCCCAACACCGACAGTCATGTGGTCATCTTGTATGATGTCACTTACTTACATGCCATAGGTAAGATGAGATAAAAGACTCCAGTTTACTGATGTACAACAGCTTGCAAAAGTATTCATACCCCTTGAACTTTTTCACATTTTGTCACCTTACATAAGAAGTACTGTTTACAGTTTGCCAGAAGCCATGTAAGCTTGTAAACAGCACTTCTTGTGTCTTTCTTTCAACAATAGTTTTCTTCTTGCCACTCTTTCATAAAGGCCAGATTTGTGGAGTGCAGACTTATAGTTGTCCTGTGTACAAATTCTCACACCTGAGCTGTGGATTTCTGCAGCTCCTCCAGAGTGACCATGGGCCTCTTGGCTGCGTCTCTGAACAGTGCTCTTCTTACTCGATCTGTCAGTTTAGGTGGACGGCCATGTCTTAGTAGGTTTGCAGTTCAATTCAGTAGTGTTCTCTAACAAACCACTGAGACCTTCACAGAACAGGTGTATTTATACTGAGACTAAATTACACACAGCTGGACTCTATTAACTAATTAAGTGACTTCTGAAGGCAGTTGATTGCACTGAATTTTGTTTAGAGATATCAGAGTACAGGGGTTGAATACTTTTGAACGTCACACTTTTAAGATTTTTATTTGATTAAAATGTTTAAAACCATGTATCATTTTTATTCCACTTCACAATTACGTGGTACGTTGTGTTGGTCTATCATTTAAAATCTCAATAAAATACATTTAAGTTTGTGGTTGTAAAGTGACAAAATGTGAAGAAGTTCAAGGGGTATGAATACATTTGCAAGCCACTGTACTTTACTGACAGTAACTTCTTTGGTTGTTGTATTTTATAAATCCAGATGAAAAGATCGTGTCTAGAATCAGATTTTGTTTTAATTACAAATGAGAATAATAATGAAATTACATAAAAGAGTCATGGAGCTTTAAATTCTTTGAGGGTTGTCCAGTACAGATACTCAAATTACAACCCCAAATAAGAAAAAGTTGGCATGGAAAGTGCAAATAAAAATGCAGTGTTCCTTATGTTTACTTTGAGTTTTAGTTATTTACAGATGGTACAAACCCAATATATTTATGTTTTACCTGGTCAACTTCTTTTTACTTGTTAGTATACATCCATACCTTCAGGGCTTCACCACATTCCAAAAAAAAATGGGATGGTAAAGCATTTGTTTTTTAAATATTTTGGCACTGAGGATACCAAATGATGGAGTGTTTCAGATTATTTTGTCCCATTCCTCCTGCAAATGCATCATAAGTTGTGCAACAGTACAGGGTTGTCATTGTTGCACTTCATTTTGAATCTATTGGGAACAGGTCAGGACCACAGGCAGGCCAGTCCAGTACCAATACCCACTTCTGCTGCAGTCATCGCTTGGTTTCCTTTTTGCCAAATGAGAAGGAATGGCAACAGTATAAAGTGTTAAATGCTTTGCCGTCCCAACCTTTTTTGGAATGTGTTGCAGACCTGAGAAACAAATGAAATGTTACTCAGGCAAAAGAAGAAATATCCTGGGTAAATACTGTCTGCACTGAAATAAAAGTCAAACTAAATGTTAGGAACGCTGCATTTTTTATTTGCTGTTTCCATATTTTCCCAACATTTCTGACTTGTGGCTGTAGAATCAGTCATTATTAATTTCTTTAAGAAAATCAGTCACATTTGTAATCACATTGCACCTCAGAGAAGTAACCATCAGAGGGCAGTATTGCCCAGAAGCAGTGAGGCTGAATGCATGCTACACTGTACCTTTGCTTAAAGTAATGGTTCACCTAGAAATTATATTAACAAAATTATCTGTGTACTTCAGTTGTAGGTGAGAGTAAATTTTGCTTTTTTTAGGGTAGAACTGGAACTGAGAGGTTAATGCTGTAGTCACCTAATCACCCAGTCAGTTCTTGTCAAAATGTGTGTTTTAGGGCACAGTAAAGCTTACTGTAACAAGCATGCACTGTCTGTCACTACTGCTGGTAGTGATGAAGTTATATTAATATTTAAAGTCCACACATTTAAAGTCATACTGTTTCCTAAACCACATTGACTAGTCTGTTGGACTGTAATTAAGATCTAGGTACAGTTTAAGTGTGTTGAGAGATCTTTTGGTGGTGGTAATAAAAATTGGTAGGCTATTTGCAATCTGTTAGCAATCACAGCTCCATTTCTAAACTAAAAATGTTGAATTTGGACTACAAACATGTCTTGGTATTACATAGATATCCATTAGGACGTTTGATGCAAACAGCTCTACTAACACTCACCACCACAAAATCCTACAGATGCTGGACTTCTTACATCTTCTTTCAGATAGCAGTTTATCTTGACGTGATATTTTACAGTTCTGCTGATGAATTTCATGGTTTTATAAACATATCTACTACATGTTCTGTCCTCAGGTGACTTAAGAAATCTTTTAAGTGCCTCCTACCCCAACGCTGTGTTCTCTGTTCTAAGAGAAGATCGTGTAAATGGTCAACAGCAGGTCTATGGACTTCACAGGGACAGTTTTAATTCAGATTGTCTGCCTGACAGGATTGTTTGTAAATTTGGCAGACAGTTTAGTTTAAAAGAAAGGAAGAACGAGGAGGACTACAACATGTTCTATATCGGCCGTGAGGGTCTCACTCTTACAAACTTCATGATGACCTGGAATCGTTGCACCTTCAGTTCATTTGACCCCGACACGTCCACAGGACGAGTGGAATCAATTAACAACAACAAAGCACTGATGAAGCGCTACTATGCAGTTGAACGGGCGAAGGATGCCAGTGTGGTGGGCATCCTTGTGGGCACCCTGGGTGTGGCTAACTACCTGACAATCATTGAACAGCTGAAAGAGAGCATTCGCAAGGCGGGAAAGAAAAGCTACATGTTTGCAATGGGCAAGATCAATGTGGCCAAGCTGGCTAACTTCTTAGAGATTGATGTGTACGTGTTAGTTGCTTGTCCAGAGAACTCTTTGCTGGACTCGAGCGAGTTCTACAGGCCAGTTGTGACGCCTTTTGAGATGGAAGTTGCCTGCAATAAGCATCGTGAGTGGAGCGGAGAATACATCACAGACTTCCGAGACCTGCTTCCTGGTATGTACTTCCCTGTCATTTGTAGGTCATTTCTTGTCATTCACCTTGCTTTAGCATAGCCATCAGTTTGTTTTTAATAGTATGTGATCAATAAGATTCTTCAGTGAAATTTAAACAGTGCTGGAAAATATAAATCCAGTTGAAAATAATAAATTCCAAACATTTCATACTGTGATGGTATCAGATGTTATTCTGTTTTGGCATTTGATGAACGTACAACTCCTGGGTACAGATACTCTATACTTAAAACCTAACATATCTTATTTGGATTGGTCTGTGTTATTCTGCCTTAAAATGACTCCAAAGTAAATATTTCATAATTATACCCATCAGCCTACACCTAATAGAAATGGGGAGATGTGTGATGAAAATCTGTATATTTTCTGCAAATATAATGAGCATATTTAATTATATTGTGTACAATAATAAATAAATAAATAAAAATGTGTATATTATGCATATATGTATTATTGCATATGAGCACAACCACAGTACTGGGGGAAAGTTCTGGGACATGGAACTTCAAAATTAATCTTATCACAAAATGTGTGAACATGTCCAAGTAAGCTAAATTAGACACTCTGAACTCAGATCTCTGTACTGTGGGGGGGAAAAAATGAGTTTTGTTTTGTTTTTGTTTTTTTACAATTTTTGTCGAAAAATTGGCCAAGAATCAAGTCTTTGCTTTAGATTCTGTTAGTTACATGGTTTCCTGTACATAAACTTGCAGGCTTATTTAAAAAATTAGTTTTATCATTATGGCAACCTGTATGACACACGTCCATTTTGGGCATAGACCTCATTCATGATGGTCCAGCCTACAATATTTGATATGTGCCTGTTAAATGGAAGCTGTAACTTACACAATCTAAAAAGTTACCCAATTCAACAACAAATATATATACGATTTAGAAAACAAAAACCCTTCTAACAGGACAGAAGATGATTAAATGTGTTCATTTAATACAATTTATACAATCAATTACATCCACTAAATAGAATTTATAATAAATTGTAAGTTACATGGAAACCATAAGAATTAATTCCCAGTACTGTGGATATGCTCATATGTTAAATAAGCAATAATACATTCAGTGTATAATACATTCATTTTCCCCAAGTCCTGGACTATGACTGATATGTGTACATCCTGCTCTCTAGCCTGCGTTCTGCTTATCATTTTAGCCCTAAATAACACTAATAAACTAATAATGGCTCCAATATGTTTTATTTGGGATTTGCTTAGAGGACGAGGAAGTGGCGCCATCATTATAAGAGCAGAAAACAACATTGATCTGACCTATTTTGACAGCAGTTTTTTTTTTTTATCACAAATTATATACAATCTCCTGGAAATCATGAGTAAGAGAGAGACAAAGAGAGCACAGAAAAGTAGTTTTCTCTGTGTCAGGGCTTTACAGATGACCTTTGTCTTTTTTCATTGTTTATAAGAGTGACTTCTGTTACATATGTTGGGTTAAATAACTGTAAAAGTCTGTAAAATTAAGTTTAACAGGTGTCTTTCTTACCTGAGCTTAGCTAATGTAGAATAGTTATTTAAACTAGCTGACTAACTCTTAAGCATCTTCTCTACTGATGCCATGTGTGATGAGGCCAGACTCCCTGTTGTAGAATTAAAAAGAACTTAATGATTTAAATAATATCATTTAATATAATATCATAATAAATTACTTTTTCTGTATATGCACAGCTTGATTTACACAGACAAAGTCAAAACCACAAGTATTTATCCAAATTTGGAGGTCAGTGGAGTATGCAGTGTGGGATGTCTGATGTATTATTTTTGTTCACTGTGTTCTGGACAAAACATGCACATACAGTCATTTTAAGTGCTTCCAAATGACTTGAGGAAAAAATGGATTCAATGCCATATTTGGCAAAAAGTGTCAGCACAGGAAGAAAAGACCATGTTAAATATGATAGAAGATTAGTAATATTTTGAGATGCTGAATGAATAATACTGTGACTGGGCGTCTTTTTTAGCAGCACCGTTGCTGCTTGAGCACTTTGTTGAGTCTAAAACGGTTTCAAGGGCAGAAAATAGTCTCTTTCTAAAGCTTGTGTGTGATTTAGATAGTGCTGTATGGTGTACGACGGGCCTTCTGCTACTGGTCGTAGTGTAAATTTATAGCTTCTTGAGGTGGACATGAGTCTACAAACACAAACTTTTCTCCAGGTTATAGAGAACAAAGAAGCTCCTTTACAACATATATACTGGCTCATACAAAAGTTTGGGCAACCCTGTTTACATTACAGCTTTGTTTTGAAAATACCACATATCTGCAGCTCACATTTTAATGCAGATTTTTTTATTTCCTGAATTTAAAGTAGTTAAATGACCAAGTCAGGAGGGAAAACACATGCTAAAATATGGAGACTCCATGTAAAACCTAAAATATTCAGTCTGGAGTGTTTGCAGACCACGTCGTACACTACTGCTTAACATTTAAATTGGAAGAAAACTTTTTTCATGTTGTTTTGAGATTCAAATAAAATCCACAAATGCTGCTTCAGATGCTCAGTCTTCTATGGTAGACATTTTTATTTATTTATATTTCTTCTAAATCTGTTCAAAAAGTAGCAGTATTGTTTGTGTGTACTGTAGTATATATGAATGTGTGTGTGTGTCTGTGTGTGTGTGGTTTTGTGTTCTTGGTGGGACAGGAAGCATCTTAATTTGAATTATTTCTAACAGGAGGGAGCAGTCATGTGGACTTCCCCGAGCCAGATCAGTCCACTAATGAAGAGGACACGACAGATGTGTCGCTGATCACTGGAGCTTTGCGTACTTCCTGTTTACGTTCCTCTGCTGAGCCAGTTAACAGGTCCTCAGAGTCTTCCACACTTGTGCTCAGGAATCAGACTCTGACTGTGGCCACTGCAAATACTGCCGGTAGAGGACCTACTCACATACTTCTGCACTTTTACTTTACACTTTTACTCTTAATACAATAAACAGCTAAGACATCTCTAGAACTTTCTGAAAATTAGGTGTATTTTTTACATTTAATTTCACTTTTCGGTGATATTTATGCATAACAAACTGTCCTAGTCACACAGTGTTCTTTGGCGTAACGTATGTCTGATGATAAAACATTTGTACTTTCTGTTGGCAGCATCTTTTCTTGCAGGCCGAAGCTGGCAGGGTTTGGAGCCTAAGCTGGGGGAAACTCCGGTAGTGAAAGCTGTGGAGGGGAGGCGAGGTATTGCTATTGCTTATGAAGAGGAGGGTACAGACAATAAAGACTGCCTGACCTGACCAAAGAACAGCACAGTGCACAGGAATCTTTGTCTTTGGTGTCCAAACGCAAACGAGAAAGTTCTCCACTGCATCATATTTTGTCATGTAACACAACGCACAGCAGTATCTGTATCAGTGGGTGTGTTTACATGCACTTCATTATCCAATCTCTGCAGAAAATCTGATTTCGGCAGTAATATAATCAGCACATTTTCATGCATTTGAGTAATCAGATAATGGGAAACTCCAGGTCTTCTTCAGTCAGGAGTCCTGCTTTACAACCAGTCAATGAACTTACAGAAGATGACATGATGTAAACATATAAAACCTAAATTTCATGCCATAGCCTTTTATTTTTAAACATTGAGCCACTTTACTTGAAAATCTGAACATACATCATCAGTCTCGCTCCAAAAGTGTTATTTTGCCGTCTCACAGGTGCTTTTTTAAACATTGCTTTTTTATCTCTAGTACCATGATCTGTTTTCACAAACAAATCCAAAAAAGATCAGGGTAAGAGTATACATGCACTAAGACAAGAGAATACTAAGTAATTAAGACCTTATTTCAGTCAAAGAGCTCGGAGTATGTGACCACTTGAATAATCACGTGCAGCAGAAATCAGATTGTGGTCAGATTACTGAGTGCATGTAAGCACACTCAGAATCACAGTAACCTGGGACCAGATCTAAAATGTTATGTCATATTGACCTACTGTTGACCTAACTGAAACTGAAATAACTGAAATATTAAAAATGTTTGTGTTTATTTGTTAATGTAAGTAAAATTACAATCTATAAATGACAAAGACTGAAAACTGTAGGCCATCACAGTTAGTACGTATTTGCCTAATCAGTTATTTTAGATCATCACAGTAGATATTTTCATGGCCGTCTTTCATTCAGATATTTATTTATAAACAATGTTTTAACATCAGATGTATTGCATCAAATATGCATAGAAAAGCTGCATTTTTCAATGTCAAGTGTGTCATGAAAATAAATAAACTTCTAAGCATTGTTTGTTTGAGCTCAAGCTGAGTCTGTCGACAGTTTGGAGCTACTGAGTATGGACAGACAAGAAGCAGCTGATCAGTTAATTTGGCCACTTTTGAGTTGTACTTAAAAATGTCCACACTGAACAAAATGAAGACATATTGTTAATCACATTTATGTGACAAGTAATTATGTTGCACATTGCAAGGTAAAGGATTTATATTCTTCCGCTGGATTTTTTTCCTGCTCATTGTCCCTCAGTTTTTCGAGATATCAACATTGTTTGGTCCTATTGCATGATCCGGGCTTGTATACAGAATTTTGATCGGATGCACGGTTTTCCTAAATACTTCCTTAATCTGTGAATTTTTTCCCATAGAGAATGAATGGGGAGCAAAAATGCATGCTCGTCTACTGTACTTCTGCTGGACCAATTCACACCGTTTCGAATACACTATACTGGGGCAGGCCCCTGAGCACAAATTCACTGTTGTTTTGACCTGGACTTGTTTATTTGTCATTTTATTTCCATCCCTTTTTCTTCCCATTGACTTCCATTCATTTTCTCCCATAACAAATCCCAGGCTTCCTTTTGCCCGACAACCACCAAAATTGATGTACACCATCAGGGCAGGTAACGGAGCTCTAGTGTAGAGCCATACTGACCAGCACTCCTCTTTTTGTCATCTTTTCATCCCTCATTCCTTCCATTGACTCCCATTCATTTTCACATACACTCAAGCCACAGAGTTTGTGTCCCAACAGCCACCAAAATTGATACCATAGCAACACCTTAGCAACCAGCTCGGATACCATAGCAACACCTTAGCAACCACCTTGGATACCATAGCAACATCTAGGCAACCACCTCGGATACCATAGCAACACCTTAGCAACCACCATGGATACCATAACAACACCTAAACAACCACCTAGCATCCACTTAGCAACACCATAGCAACCACCACAGATACCACATCATCACTTAAAAACCATCTGGGATACCTTAGCATGTGAGCCACGTTAGCTGTGCAACATCCTGCGTTTCCTTCAGGAAATGTACTTTTCTAATTATCCATTAAAATCTGAAAATATGAGAACATTCTGGGGAATTTAATGTAGGTGGGAGCCTGAGTTGAAAGTGCTTGTCAATAGTGTAAGTCTGTTATTAAGCCATTAAGTCATTTTAGTGTTGGTTTTCAAGAATACACATTAGCTATCAATATCATTTCTCTGGGGGGTATTTCATAAAGCAGGATTTCTCTGTAAATCAGGTAACCTGTTGGGGCTTTGGCCTTGTGACCAGAAAGTCGCAGATTGATCCCTGTGCAGCTCATGACTGAAGTGCCCTTGAGCAAGGCATCTAAACCCCAACTGCTTCCCGCACACCATGGAAAAAGCTACCCACTGCTTTGGGCATGTTTTCACAGCCTAGTGAAAGTGGGTTGTGTTCAGTCACACTGGCAAAGTTGAATCTAATCTAACTTATTCCCAAAGTCAAACCTGTCCAGTGGGAAAAGAGCAGAAGGATGTTGCTGTTAAACAGTCCTTAACATTGAGCTTAGGCTGTGAGACTGACATAGAAATCCTGCTTTGTACTTGTTTGATTGATTGTACTCCAGACAGTGAAAGGAATACATTGTCACTGTCGATTTCATCACAGTCCAGTAATGAAAGCGTAACAGGTTGTCTCTAGAGGTGTATTATCAGTATGAAAACACATCTGGCCCCACAAATTAATTAGCACGTGTTGCTACTAAATATATGTACAGTAGAGTATTTAAACCCATTTCATACAGCCGTGTGTACTCAAAGGTGGTCTGCTGCATATTTAAACACTTGATTTGAACAAAAGTCAATCAAGAGCTGATATAGAAAATAATCATTACAAATAAAAAAGCCTCAGTAAACCTGAAGTCGACAGCTTGTAATTAAAGCTGATACTTTGATTAAAAAAAATAGAAATGATACTTCTGATCTGTTTGGCGGAAATGTGCCTTCAGCATTGTTCAGTTGTCAGAGTAATGACTGTTTAATAATTGTCAGTGTATCTATCATTCTTGGTTTTCCTCTGGGTGACACTGTAACTGAAACAAAGGGAAAGATGAGGACTGTTCAGCAGGACTGATTCCTTAAACTGATTGAGGAACCAATTGGTTTTTGGGATTTATTTTAACCAATGACATTAAAAACATGTATGAAGAAGTAGCAGAAGTCTGTTCATACCCCTTTTTTAACTGGACTGTGGTTAGACCTTCTGATCCAGAGATCCATGTTCAGCTGTCCTAATACAGAGATAGTCGGGCACATTTGATTTAAAAGACAACACTCTTGCTTCTCTGTAAACTTTTATTAAAGTGCAGAAGCCTTCTGATGTTTGTTCACGTCACCATGAATACAGACATACAAAAATGTTGAGTACAGCTGCCATTTTGACTGATCACTGACACACACACTAGCCAGTCAATAACATAATAAATGATATATATTTTTCTTAATAGTATAACATACAGGTACAGCTGTTTTATCTCAATTTAATAAAATAATAATTCAAACTAAAAATAGAACTATCAATGATATAGAGACTTCAACTTCATGATATAAAGAAAAGTTTTCAGTCACAATTAAAATGCTATCGCATAAAACTGGACCAACACACTAGAATACAATGCGAGATAAAAAAAAATAGAATATTATGTAAAAGTTAATAATGCATAATTTAATTTTTTTTTGTACTGATTACACAAAAGTATGAAGTGTTTTACTTTTGATCAGTATGACTTATAGCTCATGAAAATCTGGAATCCAGAATCTCAACCGGATTCCAAAAAAGTTGGGACACTATACAAATTGTGAATAAAAACTGAATGCAATGATGTGGAGATGGCAAATGTCAATATTTTATTCGT
>BRDA01042523.1:5711-41927 GCA_036984385.1 Crenuchus spilurus
CTTTACCCGTTACTCACATTTATGTTCCTATATATATATATATGCCATACATGAACAGCCATAACATTAGAACCACCTCCTTGTATTTACACTCATTGCCCATTTCAGCTCCACTGACCCTTTAAGTGGATTTTGTAGTCCATCTGTTGCTGTGTACACATTGTTCACTCTGTTCTTCAATGATCAGGACCCCGACAGGTTCACCTGATTCACTCTAACACACCACCACCACGTCAGACACAACAGTCACTGCAGTGCTGAGAATGATCCAGCAGCTCTGTGGAGGTCCGGAAAATTGTAAAACAACAAAGTACAGAGAAACAGATGGACTACAGTCTGTAATTGTAGATCTACAAAGTGCACCTCTATGCTCAGTGGAGATACAAGGACATGGTTATAATGTTATGGCTGATTGTTGTATATCTTTCCATTATTGCAGCATACAAAGCACTTTCACAAACCAAATGGCTGAAACATTGTTATGCCTCAGAACTACTGCATTTCACATTTTCAGATATGTTTAATGGTTTTTGTCACTATGCTGATGAAGCCTGGAGTATAAAGATCACTCCAAAACAATCAGGGGACCAAAACCAGCTGAACAAAACAATGCAAATTTCAGCCTTATTTTAAAGGATTGCTGCTGTTTTACTGAACCAAAGCCTTTTACACAGTAAAGCATTGCAATAAATGTACAGAAATGTAGAAATCCCTTCTTTTAATTATATATCATTTATCAGAGACTCCAAATAAAGAGTTTAACATTGTCTGTGGTTGGTTTGACTACTGCATGAAATGCAATGAAATGCAAAATAAAAGTCTTTGTATTTTCCCTTTAAAACACACAAAGTAGATTTCTGTTGCCATATGAAGTGGAAATAAAATCTACAGCACATACAAAAGGACAAACACTGTCAATGAATTTCTACACAGAAACCGCTTTAATAATATAATATTTACATCCCAGTTCATTAGAAAGTCCAAAGACATGGTTCTGTTTTTATACTTACTGAACTAAACACTGGACTATTGACCAATGAGATTTTGTACCAAAAAAAAATCTGTATGAGGAAATTCACTGTGTTAGTCTTTGAAAGTGGTATTTCACTTCATTTCACAAAAGATCAACATTTAGTTGAGTTTTCAGTAATTATGTGTTTCATTTTATGTATTTATTACAATTATAAAAAAAAATTTTTTTATAAACATTAAGAAATCGTTACTTATAAAAAGTTATTAAAAATACATTTTCATTAAATTGATGCTGGAAAATTAGTGTAGATTGAATGTAACTGGGTTGGGTGAGTTTTTTTATATTAATATTTACTGTTTTTTAGATGGTAAACCTCTGACTGGCATTGTTATATTTATCATATGTTCTATTATCATATCTTCATATCATATCATATAATTTATCATATGTTATATTTATCATATGTTCTCTTAGTCTGTATATTATTACTGATACTTTATTGCTCATCTTTCTCACTGTGATTTATGTCTGTATCATTTACTTGGCATACTGTGTTAATTAATGCATAATAATAATAATAATAATAATAATAATAATAATAATAATAATAATAATAATAATTATTATTATTATTATTATTATTATTATTATTATTATTATTATTATTATTATAACAACAACAATATTATTATTATTAATAACAACAACAACAACAACAACAACAACAACAATAATAATAATAATAATAATAATAACAAAATGAGTGTAAAACATCATTCCTAAACATTAAATAACATTATTATTTGTTATATTTTATGTAACATTAATATCTCTATTGTTTGTCATTTTATTATTATTATTATTATTATTATTATTATTATTATTATTATTATTATTATTATTATTATGTGAAATGAGTGTAAAGGCATAATAATGACTAAAATTTAAATAAAAAGGCATTATAAGAGAAAAGTGAAAAGGATGGACTTCCCCTTTAAGACTTCCTCACACCGCTCCTTTAACTCGCCGAGCTGTCTTTCGCTCCGAGCCGCGCGATCGATTAGTCAGGTCTGAGCCCAATGGAGGACGGGAGGTTTGCTGCTAAAGCCTCAGCCGTGTGATTTCGTGTTTTTCTCGGTTTTAAGGTGAAGATTGTCTGCAGGTCTGAGGTCTTGAGGGGTTCTGCAGCTCAGAGGGCGTCTGGAGCAGATGAGAAGTGGCAGAAGCGAAGGAGCCACACACGGCCATTGTACTGGAGGTAAAAACAAGAGAAAAGAGCACAAAGATACAGACAGCTTCAGTCAGAGAGCCGCGCAGTGTGGAGACAGTGTGAGCCTTTACCCAGCAAAGCTCCACATAACCGGGCCTACAGTCTCTCTGCAGTCTCCACAGTCTCCCCACAGACCTGCACTGCAGCATAGTCACTGAGCTGCGTGAGACATTAGCCTGAGATCAAATTTGGGAGGTTCTAGTGAGACATTTAGGTCTGTGATCACATTTGGGAGGTTCTAGTGAGACATCTAGTCTGTAATCAAATTTGGGAGGTTGTAGTGAGACATCTAGTCTGTAATCAAATTTGGGAGGTTCTAGTGAGACATCTAGTCTGTAATCAAATTTGGGAGGTTCTAGTGAGACATTTAGTTTGGGATCAAATTTGAGAAGTTCTAGTGAGACGTTTATTCTAACTGATTAAATTAAAATATTCTGATTAAATTTGGGAGGTTTTATGAGGACATTTAGTCTAATCATTTGATCATATATATATAATTATTAGAAGTTGAATGATGTCTTTTTTTTATCTTTAAACCACTTGATCGTCACGTTGTATAAATTGTTCTATTGTCTAATGTTGAATCTGATCAAATTCATTATTACGCAATGTTTATGTTTCTGTGTACACAGTTTGTAATAGTGTGTTCATTTGCACCTTAGCAAGGACCTGGGATACCATAGCAACCGCCTAGCAACCACCTGGAATCCTATAGCAACCAGTTAACAGTATCATTGCAACCACACAGCAACTTTGTAGCAACATAGTAGCAACCAGATAGAAACTCTACAGCAACAGACTAGCAACCAGTTAGTACTTATCTGGGAAAACTGTATAAACTGTATAATCACTGTATTTTCTTAAAAAAATGCACTTTTCTAGTCATACATTTACACACTTGCACTGTGTATATTCAACACAGCAGGTCTGAGGCTGTGCCAGGCTGAGGTTGCTCCATAGCATCTGATTGCTGAGAATATTGCTGTCTCATGCCGTGTGTGTGTGTGTGTGTGTGTGTGTGTGTGTGTGTGTGTGTGTGTCTCCTCTTGCTGCAGCCCCTGCACTACAGCATGTAGAGACGGCAGCGCCTTCCCCTTCTTATTTTTGCAAATGAAAATGGAGGAGATGGCCCTGTCCGGCATGGACAACAGTAAGATGGAGGTAGGTGGATATTCCTGTGTGTATCTGTGACGAGCTCCATGTTGAACGCCTGAGGCCCGAGATGCTTTATGCCAGCTCATGGCACACTGAACTGCAGTGTAGGGCACACTGTACACTGATCCTGACACATTGTGACTTATTGTCCACTAGAACACTATATGGGCAAAAGTATTGAGATTGCTTGTTCATGGTTTCTTCTGAATATAAAAAAATAAACTACTGTCCGGAGAACATGGTTCCACTGCTCCACAGCTCAATGTTGAACCCCTCTAGCCCACCTGGCATTAGACATGGTGCCAATAGGTTCATGTTTAGTCTTATTCTATTGGCACTACCTCTCTACAGGGACTATAAAAGCTTTGTACGTCCGTATCAAAGTAGCTAAATGCATTCTGGACGCAGTGGAGCAGAACCTTTAAGCACATCAGTGAAACCGAGTGTGTTTGGTCACCAATTGACCCGCCCATTTGTTGACTCTCTCTATCACTTGTAATGTCTCTGACTCTTGAAGGGTGCAGACTAACACAGGCCTCCTCCGATGCATGTGAAGTTAAGCTCCGCCTCTTTTCTAACTGCTACTGATGCATCGCTGCTGTGCAGCCAACGTGCTCAGAGGAAAGCGCAGGACCCCCAGTTCTGATGGATCGCCTGTCAGACGCCTGAGCCAGCTAACATTACTCAGTAGTGATGGGTAGAAAGTGCCATCTTACCCGCCCAGAGAGAGCACAGCTAATTTTGCTCTCTCGAGCCCCGGCTGCCAATGGCAAGCAGCACGATCAGGATTGGAATTCTCGGATCATAGTGTCAGAATTTAATTTTATTCTCAGTGATTTTGGATTCTGAAAGCAGGATCATTGAGATAATAAACTATTGTGCTGCGTTACGTTTCACTATTGTTTTGACTTGTGTTATAAATCCAGTGCAGCCTTTTCTTTGATGCCACACCTCCCTAAAGCTCAAACTCAGTCTCAGCCAGGCTGTGGCAATCAAGCCAAGATACTGATTACTGTCTGACTCGTGTAGAGTTTTGCATCTGATATCCCAATTTAAGCCTTACGCCAAAGCCTGACACACCTCACCCACCTGTACTGCCAGAAATGGCTTGTGCATATGCCAAAGTTTGGCAAAACAGTGCACTTTATAGTGAACGTCAGATGCTGGTAGTGTTGTGTGGACTAACGTAACGGTGTGTTTCAGGGCATCGCTCAGGAGATCCTGGCTGACCTGGTGGAGGACGCGTGTTTGGGACTCTGCTTTGAAGTCCACAGAGCCGTCAAGCAGGGCTACTTCTTCTTGGACGACACTGACCAGGAGAGCACCAAGGACTTTGGTAAACACCTGACCTTACCTGCATTCAGACACTTACTCTGCCATCCTTGTGACTGTCAGGAGCTTTTTTTATGATTCATGGATTTGGGCGCCAATCAGAATTCTTAACTAAATCCACACCAGTGACTGAAGAAGACTTTACAGTCTGAATAGTGCAGATCTGCTTTAAAGGCTTCCAACCTGCTAACATACAGTGCAACCTCGGTTATCTTTCGCCCTGGTTATCATATAGTTCAATCATCGTTGACTTTTTTCTGGGAAATTTGTCCCAGTTTTCGTTGCCGTGCCCACGTGACTTGTCACTAATTTTGCAAAGACAAAGCATCCACCCACGCAGTCGTCGTTCATGTCACTAAAGCGATGGCGTGCAGCATTACTGCCTGAAAACGGGTGTGAAAACAAATGGTGGCTGAGAACAGGTGTACAAAACAAAGGCTGCGGTTGGACCACACCAGCACTCTCTAAAACAGAGCGTAAACCTGTAAATGTAGTCTTTTGTGTTTATTTCTCATTGTGTTCTGTGTGTAAAACTACAGTTATTCTACATAAAATCTATTTTTGTTGTTACTCTCATCAGTGCCCTTATGTACAAAAGGTGCTAAGTGTTGGACTCCTGTCACATTTCCTGTTTTACAGAAATCGTGGACCAGCCTGGCGTGGACATCTTCGGTCAGGTGTACAACCAGTGGAAGAACAAGGAGTGCGTGTGTCCTAACTGCAGCCGGAGCATAGCCGCTTCCCGCTTCGCCCCTCACCTGGAGAAGTGCCTGGGCATGGGCCGTAACAGCAGCCGCATTGCCAACCGCAGGTACTACCAACGTTCAGAAATGATTCACTGCAAACCTTGGTGGCATCTCTGGACGCCCACAGCAAATTAACTAGACCTCCACGATTAATATCACTGATTATTATCAAAACACTTCCTAAAATTATCTCTGATTTATTTGGGTGTAAGAACATGTTAATACACTTGAGTATCGTAATGTTATATAAACAAGTATAATAAGGCTGCCTTCTGACAGTTTTCCTAAAATAAAGTTTAAAAAATGACCTTATTTATCGTATCAAAATATATAGAATTAACTTTTTTTTAAATACAAACCCTAATTAGTTCCACAGTGCAGACCTCCTCATGTAACCCATCCGTGCAGTGAAAAACACACACTAGTGAACACACTAGGCTGTGAGAATTTGTGCCTGAAGGCATGGGCAGGCCTATCCACGGCGCCCGGAGAGCAGTTAGGGGGTTAGGTGCCTTGCTCAAGGGCACTTCAGTCAAGCCTGTCCGTGGATCGAAATGGCAACCTTCTGGTCACAAGACCAGATCCTTACCACCAGGTCCCCCAATTGCTTTAAATCTACTCAGTAAATCCTTTTTGTACCCAACGTGAATTACTAAATAAACTTGTACAGTAATGTTATGCCCAATTTATACTTCTGCATCGAGTCAAGGTGTCTCCTGCGCTGTAGCCTGCATTTATACTTCTGCGTTGGTCTGTCTGTGACGCGCTGCAGTTACACCAAAGAACACTAGGTGGCAACAGGGTTTCTATGCCACTGGTTAAGTTTCTTGGGGTGCTGTGTTGACTACCATGGAGCACTGTGAAGAGGAATCGGCGTTTCTCGTGATGATGACTTTAAAACTGGCGGCAGAGGCAATGATACGATGTGGCGGACCAATCGCAGCTGCTGCGGTCTGCGTCAACGCAAAGGTGTAGTTACATTTCTGGAGAGGTGCACATCAGGGTACACGTAGGTTCGACGCAGAAGTATAAGTTGGCCTTTAGACTAGGATTATAGTAAATAAAGGACATTTCTTTCTGAAATGCAGTAACTGTGGAGAACTGTCGCCTTAATCACTGGAGACCTTTACTGTTATGATTGAAGTCCAGGAAACTGGTGGCACTGAGCATGCATTAACAGTGCCAGTTGGGCTCAGTACAGCCTTAGTCACAAAGGAAACTTATGTGTGCTAAGGGCTTATGTAAATGATGTCTCTGTAAATGATGTGTCTGTGTTTTGGACTTAATTCAGGCAAACACTGATACAGGAGAAGCCTAACTGATGATTCCTGTGTTTAGTGATGGGCTGGGCCATATGTGTAACCCTACTGACTAAGTGCAGGATGCGTCATAGTGTCCTGTATAAGTTCATTTGAAAAGTGATAAGGTTTCACACTACAGTCAGACTCCCCAAAGGCTTTTATTTATCTGGCACATAACTCTACTTTCTACCATTTGCCAAAAAAACTGTATGTAAAACTCGTAATTTTATCCTTTTTACAAAAACAATGAACATCTTCATTTATTTCATGTAGTTGCTGTATAAAAATCCTAAGATTTGGGCTTCCAGATTCAGATGAACAATCCAAACAAATACAGTAAGCTTAAGAAGATATAATATCAGACAATGTGAGAACACTGTGATTTTTAACTGCTGCTGTGTTTACTTTGGCTTCTTTTACTCTTCCCACACTCAGAATAGCCAGCGGCAATAATACGAACAAATCCGAGAGTGATCAAGAGGACAACGATGACGTCAATGACAATGACTGGTCCTATGGGGCAGAGAAGAAAGGTGAGTGTTGGGTTTCTTCAGTGTGTTAGAGAACGAGAATAACGAAACACTGTACAGGACATATGGGCTGATGTGAGTTTTATGTTGATGGTTAATTTTCACACAAACACACACACACACATATATATACACATACATACACACACAGTGGAAGCTCGGTTATCGTTTGCTCTGGTATTCGTACAGTTCTGTTATTATCTATTTTTAGCAGGGAAATTTTGTCCCAGTTATTGTTCATCCATCTGGTTTTCGTCAGTGTGCAAACGTGACTCTCTGCTAATTTTGCGAAAACAAAGCATTTGTCATTCATTCAGGCTTTGTTTCCCGTTGTTTTTCATTAATAACACTCAAAACAAACTAAAACACGTCACACAGAAACGGTGCACAGTGCTGTCACCTGAAAACAGGTGCAAAAAACAAATAGAGGCCGAGAACCCCAAGAACAGGTGTACAAAACAAAGACTAAACTATAGTTATTCTATATAAAATGTGTTTTTGTTCATATTTCAGAGTGTCTGGAACAGATTAATTGGATTTACATTATTTCTTATGGGAGATATTGCTTCTGTTATCGTTCATTTTGGTTATCATCCGACACTTTAGAACAGATTAATGACCAAAACCGAGGTTCCTCTGTATATATATTCATCTGATCAGCCGTCCTGCTTGTTGTTGGTCAATACTCAACATCTGTAAACTGACTACAGACACAGCTTGAGTCCAGCATAACTCACTAAAGCTCTAAAAACAGCAAAAATTGCTTGTTTTCACGTTTCAGTTCATTCTGCTTTATCTGTTTACTTCAACAGAACTGATAAAAAATTCAGATTGTATTACATAATAGGGATGCACCAAAAACAAACAATCTTCATAACATTAGTAACTAAACTATTTACTATTAGTCTTGTAGTTAGTCAGGACTGAATATCTGTATGTTAATAAGCTGGTTTAACATCATTAGGTTTAATAACACGAGTTTAATTGATTATATTTGTATATAAAACAAAGACAATAATATATGAATATGTATGAAGATGCATGTGTGTTACATTATTATTCATATTTAATAAAATGATGAAAATGTCTAAAATGAATGATGTAAGTCACATGGATGTTTTGTGTGTTTAATGTGAGTGTCATTGGCTACAGACACTGAAACACTTCACATTTCTTCTGCTAATTGTGAGACGCTCCCTAACACTGCAGCACGGAGCACAAACACAAAGCTAAGCGGCTGTATTCTGGCTTCATCATAACAAGTGTAGTTTAGTAAAGGTTGTGCTTGTAGTTTGTTGTCTTCTTCCATTTCAGCACCAAACTGTAACTCTGCTGCTGAATCTGTTTTGTTAACTGGTGAAAAGCCCAATTCTGAACGTTAAACCAACATTAAACTAACGTTACTGCAGTAAACTTACACTCTGGATCACATCTATAGGCGGGAACTTGAAAAAGATAACGGTGTCATTATTTGGTATAAATGATTTGGCCTTCTCACTTATTTCACTTTTGGTTGCCAGATATTCGGTGCATCCCTATTACATAATTAACATGAGAATGTGAAAGATACTAATTGTGGTGTGCTTAAATATAATTGTGATCAGGTGATGATGGTGTAACTGGGACAGGATTAGAAATGCATAATTAGTACATTATCTAGAGTTACTGACGTGTATGAGATACAGAATGGAGGAACATATATGAAATCTGAAATGTCCCCTTTACTTGATTGATTAATTGAAATGGCTAATTAATGGAGTATAATTAATATCCTTAATTTCCCTGAAGGAACCTCCTAAAGTAAAGTACTATTTATCTTATCTTATCTTATCTTATCTATCTATCTATCTATCAATCATATATATATATAAAAGTAAATAAATAAACAGGCCTGAGGCTCCAGGCCAACACCACAGAAGCAAGCTTCAGCCACCAGGACACGTCTTGGCTGATTGTCTACACTTTAATCAAGAATGAAGTCATTGTTTGCTTGAGAACTAAGCAAGCAAATTTCTGTTTATCCTTACCAATCTTAGCTTTTGACCCTCTTGCTCTTATTTGTGTCTTTCAGCCAAGAAGAGGAAAGCAGATAAGGTATCTCTAACATTCTTAAATGTCTTAAGCTTTTGCTTGATCTGGATTAAATTCAGGTTGATTTTTCATGATCCAGACAATCAAAAACTCCTCATGTGGAGGTGCTTTGACAGCCGTGTACTCACTCATGTCTGTTACCAGCCCATGCTGATAGAATAGTGATGCCAGTCGTGTCAAAAGATCTGATTTGAGAAATCTGATTTGCCTGCAGTCTGAATGCAGTCTTGGAAATGAAAGCTTTTTTTAACCCGGTGTACATTTTATCCTTTATGTCTCCACAGAATTCAAATTCACCAAGAAGATCCAAATCATTAAAGCATAAAAATGGTGAGTGTGCACCGATGTGGTGGAATTAAACATACCAGCAAAGCAAAGTACAGTAATAATAATAATAATAATAATAATAATAATAGCAGCTAGCTGATACATACACATACCTCAGAGTGAGAGAAAATGAGAGCAAGGATGGTGATTTTAGGCAAAATGTCCAGGAATGTCCTGTAAAGCATTGTATCAATGTTACACCACTAATAAACCCAGCAGGGTATCCAGTCTTGTGCCCAAAAGGCTGGTGTGGCTACATGTTTTTGTTCTTCGTCCACGCAAGCCTTTTGAGGGCGACTCTCGAGAGCAAATCTGAATGTTTAAAAACATGTTCACCTCTCGGCGCTGAGGTCTTGGGTTTGAGTCCCCATTTTGGTGGAGTTTCCATGTTCTCCCCCCGTGTGTGGGGGTTTCCTCCGGGGTCTCCAGTTTCCTCCCACAGTCCAAACACATGGAGATCAGGTGAATTGGCTACTGTAAATTGTACGAGTGAGTGAGTGTGTGCCCAGCAGTGGATAGGTGCCCTTTACTATGCTTAGCTAAGTTAGTGTAATGCCCCCCCCCAGTGAGGGGGTAGGGGAATGACTGTGACCCTGAACAGGATTAAGCGATGGATGGATGGATTCACTGAGTGATCGATTTGACTGGTTCCCTGAATGGTTTACTAAATGTGTGTATGTAATGATGTACCAGCTCCATGTTCTTTATATAACCTCTCAAACACTGTGAATTGTACATGTAGGAGTGAGGATGACTCATTGACTGACGAAGCTCCGTGTTCGTCCTTCAGCTTTGCTGGGCCTCAAGCGACGCGGGGAGAACCAGGACAGTCCGTGTGTGTTGCTAAGAGACGAAGCGTTTCCACAGTAACATCAGCAGAGGGGGGAGGACCCTCCACTCACTACCCACAATGCCGTTGGGCTCATCTTGAGACGCACACCTGCGACCCGAAATGCGCTGGCCGGCAGAAGCGGCATCGATTAGCTTCATCATTCGGTTTACACGAGTGTTTTTTCCCTCTCTCTCTCTGTCTCTCTCTCTTTCTCTCTGTCTCTCTCTCAACGTTTCTCTGAAGTATTTTGCACACTTAATTGATGTTGTGTTGATTGTCTTGTCTTGACAGCGTAGCTTGTTAGTTTAGTGTGATGCAGCCTGACTGCGCACAACAGCTCTCAGGGAGGAAAGTTGGGCGTGGCCATTAGGAAGCAGGCGGGGCCATTAGTTACAATGGCATACAGGAGTAGCAGAGTGGCAGATGCCTCCCTTCACTGATATATATGATATATATCATTTTCTTTCGTACTCATCCTCAAGAGCTCGTGAGGTTGTTGTTTTTTTTTTTTTACATGGTGGCCAAGATGAGACATTGTAAAGGTCAGGACTGATATATTAAAAAAGTCATTGTTCAGTATGCTGCTTATTTCACCTTTCATGAATGACTATATCAACATTTTGTGTCCAGGAAAGTGGAGATGGTCCTCTAGGCAAAAGAACCTACTACACATCATGCCTTGGTGAATAATTATGATTGTCACACTATATTACAGAAAAAAAAGAAAGAAATCGTTGGGACTGTATATGCACACTTGAACTGACCACTGACAGACAGACGTGTATTCCTTTTGTGGAGAACCAGTCAAGACTCAAGATTCTCCTTTTTAATTTTGCTTTTTTTTTTTTGGTCTTGTTTCTGTGTACTAGATGTTTACAGTGTAAGGAATCATGTGCGTCTTCACTGTGTTGTAACTGTATATATATTTGACTAGGTGACGAATGCTGCTATCCTGGCCATGAGCCGTATGCTTGTGAACATGTCACATGTGTACTAAATAATTGGAACCATGAATGTGCGCCTGTTTTTTATGGAGAGTCCCAGACTTGACGGCCGTCTGGCCACAGAAGACCTTTTTGAATGTGAGAGACATCACAGGTGCATCTAAAAAAAATTTTATATCATCAAAAATCTAATTTATTTCAGTAATTTGATTCAAAAAGTGAGTCATTAAATCAATCACCTTTATTTAAACTCATTTCATCATTTAAATCATTTACAATGTAGCTGAGGTAATGCATCAAATGAAGACGAGTCTACATAATCATAGATAAGACATTTAAACAAATCATGTGAAAGTAATAAGCAGACAGCGCAAAAATATAGTTAATGAAGAATATAATAAAACAAACTAAAAACTGGTCTTTAGGAATAAATAAGAATAAATAGAAGTAGCTAAAATAAAAGTTAAACGATAAACAGTAAAATAAAATAAGAAATCAAGTAAAACATTGACAGGCTGAGTGGATGTGCTAAGAGATAAAGAGTTAAAAATGATGAAATGACTCCAGTGAGCAGATCTTTAGAGTTTCCTGTAGTGAGTTCCAGCTCACTGGTTAACTGGAGCTAAAAGCAGATTTTCCCAGTTCACTAAAACTCTGTACCTAAAGGGTGATCCAGGAACGAGTCTTGTAATTTTCTTTAAACATTGCTGTGATATATGGTGGCAAAGATTTAAAAAAAAACAGTGTTTCTCTACACACAGCTACAGATGACCAACTAACTTTTTCATACAGTAAACAGTGCTGTGTGCTGTAGGGTCACTAGTGATGTATCTTAATGCAGAGTGATATACAGAGTTTAAGGGTTTATGTGTAGTAGCTGATGCATGTCTATATATTATCACCATAGTCCAGAACTGGCAACAGAGTTGCATCAATAATCCATTTACTTGTGATGACATGGCTCCCCAAACCATCACTGAAAGTAAATTTTACATTTAATTTGGAAATCAAGGTCCCAGAGTCTGGAAGAAGGGTGGAGACACACGATCCAAGCTACTTGAGGTCGAGTGTGATGTTTACACAAGCAGTGATGATTTTTTTAAAAAAATCTAAAATAGAAGTTTGCCATTGAAATTAGTCTGTTGAATAAAGGTTCGAGTGCGTTCACAAATGACTGATTTGAATTTTAATGGTATTTTTAGAAAGTGTCCCAACTTTTTTTTGTATTTCACACTAAAAAGGGGAGGATGGTGGCAGCTGTGATCAGGAACTGACCGGTGAATGCAGAAGTAGTAACAGCAAGTATTGCAAACAAGAATTGACTACCAGAGTTTCGTAGTTTTCTTCCCTATTTTTCAGCTCCATTGGTCTTAAAGCACAGTATGTAATATTTTGGGTTATCTTTTAGCAGAATTTAAGAAAATCACTAATAAAAATGATTAAAAACACATCTAATCATTATAAACTAAGAAGTCGTTTGATTATTTTACCTTAGAATAAACTGTTTATATCTACATTGGTCGCGGGTCGAACACCGACTGAGGTCGCCATGTTGCATCGCCATGTTTCTACAGTAGATCGAAAAGGACAAACGAGGCAAAAACCGTTTGTGTTGTAATGACGAATTGGTCACTCAAATTCGATGGTGCTGTAGCTTTGTTTTACCGTTGGCTGACATAAAACGAGATGAAATAAACGTATACCTCAATAAATAGAAATACACGGAGGAGAAGCAAGAATAAAGGTTTTTTGTTATTTGTTAAGATAGCGGAACATTCTTATGCTCGTCAAGAAGAGAAAACACAACTTCAATCATCAAAGAAAAGAAAACATGATGAAGCTTAGCTTCATATTCGCGTGCGCAGTGTTTTTCCCCCATTCCACCTTAAGTGGTGCTGCAGGACATTGTAGCGCATCGGAGCTGAACACTACTGCAGCATTTAAGGTGGAACGGGAGATTTGTAGCTGCGCGCTAGTTCGCGAGCTTAGCTAATATGAGCTCGTGTGAACTCTTATCGGCTGAAGTGCTTCTTCAGATCATGGCAAGCTTACCTTGACTAGAGAAAAATGTGTATCCTGCCTGCATAATATGTCTACAGTGAAGCAGTTTGATGTGTTTACTTTATTACTTTGTACAGAAAACAGCTAACGTTTACAATAGCACTACTGAAGTGCAGAAAATATGTTTCGTCTGCATTGTAGCTATGATCATTTTACATATTACATTTCCTACATTTCTCATTAAAATTAATCTTACTACTTGACATATCACTAGCCCTAAAGCTGCTATTAGCCATCGCGTTCGGGAGTATCAAAGATATATGACCTCTTACGGCCACCGTAGAGACTCCTTCATGTTTGGAAGGGAGGGGCTGTGGAAAAAGTATTCAGTTGGTTGCAATATGGAAGCTAAACCACTAGATACTGGAAACTACATACTGGGCCTTTATAACAAACATCACAGTTTGATATCATGTACTAAATCAACCCCAGGTAGCCATAGGTGACCACAATCAAAACATCTTGTTCATATACAGACTACATAACACAGAACCGATCATTTGGTCTGATGCAATAACTGTATATAACTGATACCAATATTATACCGATAATTAACCCACTTTAAATATAAATAATAATTTTTAATGTAAAATTTAGCCATCAGTGGTCATTAAGCAAATAAAACTGGATCCTTGTACCCTTAAGGGGATTTTGTGGAATAAAATCTGGCAACACAGGGGGCCCGCCTATAGCCACGCCTATATAACCTCCGCTCTCAGCCGTTGGTCACGCGCTTAGAACAATCCAGGGGAGCAAATAATAAAAGCGCACAGTGGCTGGAGGGGGCGGGGTCATAAGCGCGAGCGGGCGAGTTGAGTAAGCGAAAGAGGGCGAGCTCCCTAGTTCAAGTATTTCCCTATAGTGCACTTCACTGTCTCAAAACTAGCTTCACGCTCAAGTTGTAATAACTGTATATACAAAGCATTTAGTGTGCACACATACACACACACACACACACACACACACACACACACACACACACACACATATATATATATATATATATATATATATATATATATATATATATAAGCTTATTATATTCTGCATAAAACATGTGTTGTTATATAGCATATTAGCATATTATTTGCAGCATATTAATTATTACTGCATATGTTATTATACATACTTATTTTCCACCATAATTTACAAATAAATTTTTTAAAAATCATACAATGGGATTTCCTGAATTTTTTTCTCATTTGTCTCTCATAGTTGAAGTGTACCTATGATGAAAATTACAGACCTCTCTCATCTTTCTAAGTAGGAGAACTTGCACAATCAGTGGCTGACCAAATACTTTTGTCCCCCACTGTACGTCTAATCTTTAGCTTATAACATAGTATATATATTTGAGGCCACCAACAGAACTTGACTGAAGTGCCCTTGAGCAAGGCATTGTCACTGCTTCTAGTGTGTGTGCGTGCGTGTGTGTGTTTCACTGCATGGGTGGGTTAACGGTCGAGGTCAGATTCCTACATTTAAGCAAATTTGTGTCTATCTATCTATCTATCTATCTATCTATCTATCTATCTATCTATCTATCTATCTATCTATCTATCTATCTATCTATCTATCTAACACTATTAATTAATGTATATTATATCATATACAGTCTATAAGTAATAGCTGCACACTTCAGACTGAAATCCTCACTTCATCACTTCCCCTATACACTATATAGGGAGCGAGGAGCAGTTTGAGACGCACCCGCAGTCACATAGACGCGCACACACTAACATATACACACACTTTGTGAGGAAGCGCGTGTGTGATCGCGCAGCATGGCTTCCAGAGCGGGGTTCTTATCGAGCAGCCCCGCGGGCGCTGGCACTGCGAACCCCGGCCCAGCGGGACCTCCAGGTGCCGTGAGAATGGCAGGAATGCCGAGTGCGGGGGTCTATCGGGGTCTCCCCAACCCGACCGGACAGTACCCGGTAAGACAGAGCTGTGTTAAAGCCTGCTGTCATTTTCACCTCGTTTGGTATTTATTTATCTTTAAATTACCGTCAGTTTTATTCATTAATAATATTAATAATACTAATACTAATAATAGTAAAGGTGTTAAAACCTCGCGCTTTGTTTTATGGGGGAGCGGTTAGCTAAGCTAAGCTAACGTCAACTTCACACGAAAACGCTCAATTTAACAGATTAACGTTCATGTAAAGTTCATAAACGCCTCCAGTGCGACCTTAATATCGTGAAATAATGTTTTTATTCGTTAAAATGTGAAGTAAACACAGTAAAAGAGACATAAGTGACAGATTTACTGTTTGTTAGCATGAAATGAACTTCCGCATTTAAAGTGAAACCTTGTGAACCAAAAGCAAGTTTATTATCTTTAAAAACACTTTTAAAACCGTCTTTTTAGCAAATCATATTTATTTAAGTCTTTAAATGACAAAATACATGAGGTCTGAGTTATTCAGTGCAGTATAATCTGAAATATTTAGAAAAATAAAGATATCGATCATTATTATTGATTATTGTTGATTATTGATGATTATTATTGATTATTTCTGTGCACATTTTCTCTTTTGAGCTCTACTGACAACCAAACATTCACCATAAAGACAAATCTAAAGTATCTCTTTCATAGCAACTTTCAGTACATTCATTCCAAATGTCCAGATGTAAAACTTTAACTCTAAAACGTTCTTTTAAGCCATTATTTGCTCTTGTTTCAAGAAGCTAAGAAAAGCTTTGACCAACCAGTAGAAAAACAGAGTTGAGAAGTCACACATAAAAGTGGGCGTGACCATATAAAACATGCTGTCTACTTATAGAACCCAGAATGTCCTGTATACTACAGCTAATTAGTGAAACCTTTTACACTAAAATTACTGAAGTTTATTATCTTTACCTTCTGAAATGAACTGATAAACAAAGCTGTTTAAACTGAAACCTTTTATACGGATGTTTAATATAGATAATAGAATAATAGAATGTCTTTATTGTCACTATACATATGTACAGTGAGGCTAAAAGCCACTTCTTTTACAGTGTAAACATGTATGTAATATGTACAACATAAGATAAATAAATAGGGTAAAAAGGTGTATAGAGCTGAGACTCTACATACAGTAAAAATAGATTTGGTGTTATACAATTTGTTATTGCACATTATTAAATATTGCACAGTAGTGGATGTTGGACATTGAGAGTATTGGTAGTTTACAGATATTGCACAGTAATGGAATTTACCAGTGTTGTCGGTAATTAAATATTGGTTAAATATTGTGCACTGGGTAAATAAAAACAGAATGCAGTGATTTGCAAACCTCATAGACTCAGATTTTCTTCCCAATAGAACGTAGAACACATATGATTTATAGAAGTGTTCCTGAGCCCATGCATTGATTTCCAATACAAGATCATGCCTATTTTTAATGCCGACCCCTCTGAAGGCACCTTGGATGATATTATGTACTGTAGGTGGTGGGATATTCAAACTCTTCACAATTTTACACTGAGGAAAATTGTCTCACAATTTTTAGGTGCAGTTTTCTTAAACTGGTGAATCTCAGCCTGTCTTTGTTTCTGAAAAACTCTGCCTCTCTAAAATTCTCTTTTTGTACCCAGTCATGTGACTGCTTTCCCTGTTTAGCACACCTGGTTCAGTTAATCTCTTAATTGCCAGGTTTAGTAGGTGTGTCTGAGAAGGGAAATTAGCAAACTGTGTTTTACTGGCCCTCCAGGACACCGTGAACGTCCTAAAGATGTCAGTTCATGCTTGAAAGAAATTAGTTTTATTGATCATATATTTTTATATATTATATATTTTAATCGTGTGTGTGCAGCGCCCTGGCATGCCACCCAGTCGAAACATGTCCTTGGGAGGAATGGGGCCGATGGGCTCCCCAATGCCTGGACCTTCATACGGAGGGGTCATGCCCCTGCGCCCTGGCATACCACAGGCACAGCTGGACTCGGCCCGCAAGAGAATCTTGCAACAGCAGCAACAGGCAGGGGGTCTGGGACCCCGGAGAGGGTGAGTGCCCACCAGGAGATCAAGTTTATTAAATCATAAAATCACAAGTGATGTCCAAATGCTGTACATTTCACTTTAGACCATCATTGATTTTCACTGGGCTCAATGAAACTCCGTACATGTTTTTTTCTGACTACAGAGCCATTCTTAGCTGGTTATTTTTTAGGCACTGCCAGCCTGGTAGTGACACAAGATTAAAAAGTTCATTGAACACTTGATACACTTCTTCCAGCCACTTACATGTGACCGTTTTACTGAGAACATTCAGCCATTCAAATAATATCTCCTCAACAACAGTCTGGAGTTCAGAAGTTGACAAGTATGAAAAAGAGGTGAGGGCATTCGTGCGTCACTGGTGAGGGGGGGGTGTCAGTGGTGTTGGTGTGAAACAAAGGAGGCTTAACACTGAAGATGTCTTATGATTTTAAGTGGTGTAACAAGCCAAAAGGGAAATGCCAACTTTAAAAGCAAGGCTTGGAAGATGACATCTATAGTGTCTTATTTTGGATGAATTTGTCTTTTATTTGGGATAACTGTGTGTCTGAGGGTTTTCACTTCATGGCACTGAGCTTTTATTTAGAAATGTGGAGGAAACAAAATTAGCCTTTAAAACGTGTCGTTATTCAGTTATTAAAATTTAGACTTATTATTAAATAACCTCTGCGAATTATAACTACGTAATTACTGTGTAATAATATATCAGTTATGTGACTGAGAGTGAGAAAACGGAGATCACAGCCCTGCAGTTTAATTGGATAAAATCAAAGATTTACTAGCTGAGGAAAATAACACAATTTTTTAATGCAGATAATATGTATGCAAACTGACTTCCTAAAGTTTCTATTCATTTTTTCTGTTTGCAGGTCAAATCATATTCTTTAGTTGTTCTTTCTCAGTTTTGTTTTATATATATTCATACACACACACACACCTATATTATCATTCTTCTGCCCGGTTTTCTCTGGCTTTGTTCTCATTGTTCCGGCTGAACCACACCAGCACTCTCTAAAACAGAGCGTAAACCTGTAAGAGTGATGTTAAATGTTTATTTATCCATTTCATTAGTCTTTTGTGTTTATTTCTCATTGTGTTCTGTGTGTAAAACTATAGTTATTCTATATAAAATGTATTTTTGTTAATATTTTGGAGTGTCTGGAACAGATTAATTGGATTTCTGTTATTTCTTATAGGAAATATTACTTCAGTTATCGTTCGTTTCAGTTATCATCAGGCACTTTAGAACAGATTAATGATGAAAACCGAGGTTCCACTGAGTGTTTCAGTTTCATTGTCTAACCGCTGTATGTATGTGTATATAATATAAAAATGTAAGAATTTTATATACATTTTTATATTATATACACATACAAACAGAGGTTAGACAATGAAAGTGAAACAGCTGTCATGTTAGTGTGGGAGGTTTCATGGCTAAATTGGACCAGTCTGGTGGCCAATCTTCATTAATGTCACATTGCACCAGTAAGAGCAGAGTGTGAAGGTTCAGTTAGCAGGTAAGAGCACAGTTATATAGTATATTACAATGCACACAACATTATGGTGACATACCAGAGTTCAAAAGAGGACAAATTGTTGCTGCACGTCTTGCTGGCACATCTGTGACCAAGACAGCAAGTCTTTGTGTCTAAATATTATTGAGCCACTTTGGGGTGTTTTGGAGGAGCGAGTCAGGAAACGGTTTCCTCCACCAGCATCACGTAGTGACCTGACCACTATCCTGCAAGAAGAATGGCTTAAAATCCCTCTGACCACTGTGCAGGACTTGTATATGTCATTCCCAAGACAAATTGACCCTGTATTGGCTGCAAAAGGAGGCTCTACACCTACTAATAAATTATTGTGGTCTAAAACCAGCTGTTTCACTGTTATTGTCCAACCCCTGTATATATATATAATTTTTAAATTGCCTTTTTTAACGGTTTTAGGATTAAAAGACGCAAGATGGCCGACAAAGTTCTTCCACAGAGGGTGAGTTTGTCATCCTGCTTTATTAAATTTGTAATTTGTTTATTTGTTTGTGTAACTATTGTAATTACACTGTTTTTCAGATTCGAGACCTGGTTCCAGAGTCGCAGGCTTACATGGACCTGCTGGCCTTTGAGAGGAAGCTGGACCAGACCATCGCCCGCAAGCGCATGGAGATCCAGGAGGCCATCAAAAAGCCTATCACGGTAAAGTTTCCTCCATCGACTGTACAGAGAAAAGAGGAACTGAGCTACACTGTATTATAAGCAAGGCTGTAGTTATTTAATAAAGTAGTTCAATTTGCTTACAGTTCAGGAAGCTCAGTTGAGTTCAGGATCATTGGATTGTTTTGGCTCAGAATTATTCTTTTACAAAAACTCTGAATGTGACTGGAGGGTTGAAACGATAAGCAAAGCTTTTGATTTTTTAATTATAACTCACAGTTTCCAGCGTCCATGCAGTGTAATCTTCATATCAGTTCATCACTGTGCATTAATGCCTTTTACTCTTCTTTTAAAAGAAGCTAATGAGGGTGGATGGACATAAACAGTTCTACATAAACAAGAACACTTATAATGCAGCACAAATGTGTTCCTGCTCAGCTACATTAGAGGTTATGAGACCACACCCAGACAAATGAATGATAATACATTTTCACTAAAAACCTTTTTCGGTGCTCAGTAAGTGTCTTTGGCTGCGTTCACATTACAAACCTCGTTACTTAGTCCTGATCTTAGTTCACATTCATTAACGTAAGTGATGTGTATCAGTAATGTGAAGAAATGTGTCTCTGAAACGACTCGCATGCACAAATTGATACTTTTATGTAGGTCTCCATCAATAAAAAAAACGTCATTTGTACAGGGTTGCCAGGTTTGTAAAAATGCAGTCTGTATAACAAGAGGTGGGGGACGCAGGTTTTTTGCGCTAAATAGAAAAGGAAATGAACGACACAGTAAGATTAGAAGAATACTTACATTTTAAAGCTTCAGATGTCTGTGATTAGACACTTTAAGATTTTGTTTAGTTTCAGCTTGTTTATTGTGGTTTTGTCAGACATTAGGCTGGAGGCTTTGTGGTACCTGGCAACCCTATATTAGTGAGAGTGGTTGTATTAAAACAGGTAAAACAGACGTGTTAGTAGGTGATGTGTGATGATGTTTAGCTCAGGAGGACAGTAAACAGGTGGTGATCAGGTGGAGAAGGTGAATAAAAGCCAGCCGGCTGATGTTTTAGCAGCTGTGTGTGTAAACAGAAGTGAACTCTGAACTGGTTTAGCACTAAACACATGTGAACAGACAAAAATACACAACAAATCTGATCTGACGTCATATTCAGGTCACATGCTCAAGAATCTCATGTGTCCAATCTAGGACCACATAACAAAGTGACTCAAATCTGATGGGATTTGACCTGTTCACACAAGCCCAATTTGAGTCACTTCAGCCTGGTAATGTGAACGTAGCCTTTTTCTTCATGTTGGAGGCTATATTTGATATATTAGCGATATATGCCCATGTTTCCCGTGTTTTATGTAAAATTACTGAGTTTATTGTCTCATTGCTCTCTGAAATGAAAGCACAGGAGTTAAATAAGAACTCATGGAATCAGTTTATAGACCAAAATGTGTCTAAATTTGGACACAAAGTGGCACCTTTGGCAGATATAACAGCTGAACACAATCAAACATACCACAACAATGTCATTTTGTGCCACCGCTGATTAGAAACATGACTTGGTAACAGACAAAAGTCATTAGTTGTTTGCTTTTAAGCCTGTTTTGTAATGTGACGAGTATAATAACATCTAATAAACTGTTTCATCAGCTTAACAGCTCTGAACAAAAACATCTGTGGAAGATTCACATCAGCAGATTTGGACCAAATACAGATGGTACTATAGTGGCAAGTGTCTGAGTGAGTTGAACAACTGGTTTCAATCTTTGCTTCTTTCAGCAAAAGCGCAAGCTGAGGATCTACATCTCAAACACCTGCACACCTGGCAAGCCAGAAGGAGAGGAGGCTGAGAAGGTGGCATCCTGGGAACTCAGAGTGGAAGGCAAACTCCTGGATGATGTGAGTAGCTTGTCTATAACTTTGTTGTATTGATCACTTGTCAGTGACGGTGATTATTTAAACGAGGACAGGAGCATTCATCTGAAAACAAGGCTTTATTATTAAAAACTCAAAACTGTAGCAGTGAAAGAAACTTTGCTATGCACTAAGATAAACCTTGACATGAAGACGTACAAACTGAATGATGTGGATTGACTGACAAAGACTGAAAACACGAGGGAGCTAAATAGCAGCTTAATCAGAGGCGGGGTAAACCAGCAGGGCTGTGAGGTGAGACATAACAGGTGTGGCCAATGGCGAGACATGACCAGAGTAGGGAAATGGAGACGTGACGCGAATGTAAACACAAGCACGTGGCAACAGGACGGCACATGTGAAACGTAAACAAAAGGCACATGGCAAACATAAACATACACAGAGCACGTGGACAGAGACGGGGACATGTACGAGACTGAGGCGGGGGATATGACACGTTTACACATCAACAAAGATTTAATTCACTGAAATATCTCATATACCTGGTTTTGGGTTGACCAACCAAGGCATGTTTGATGTCTAAATTTGGAGCTGTGAAGCTAATACAGCTAGAATGTGTTGGAAGTCTGTGTCACACAAAAAAGCTACAGTAGACAGTGTTTGGTGTAAGGGTAAGAAATTGGGAAAATGTATGTTTTTAACAAGGAAAACGCCTTTAGACACCACACGGATAGGGAAAGCCACTCTGTAATGCACTGTACAGTTCATGTGATCAATAAAGACATTTGCACAGACTGTAGTACATCACAGGAAGATGTAGCCCTAACTGTCCCTAGCAGTTGAACATCTGCAGGATCTTCCAATTGTAGCACCAGCAGCTTGTGAACTCTCAGCTCCATCAAAGCAGCTAGCTTCAGTTACACCTTTACAGCTCCATCCACCCAGTGTCCAGCCTCTGTTCAGAGGACTCCTCTGGCTTCTTTGGCTGCTGGCTTGTGCCAAAAGCTCTTGTCCTTGATGAACTCTGTGGAACCAGATGTGCTCTTAGGCTTTTCCCATGATTCCCTCCCTGCAGTGGCGTAATTTTCAGAGAGGTGGAGGCCAGAGAAGGGAACTGAAACAGTGTGAAATGAGTCTGTATGAAAACACAAGCTCCTTCCAGGCGCAGCCCAGCAAAGAGAGGCCGAGTGAGCTGCAGCCACATGAAAAGAGGAAACGCTTTTTCTCTTTTTCTTCTCTCGTTCTGTCTCTCTCTCTCTCCCTCTGTCTCTCTCTCTCTATCTCTCTCTCGCTCTCTACCTCTCTGTCTCTCTCTCTCCCCCTCCCTCTCTCTCTCTCTCTGTCTCTCTCTCTCTCTCTCTCTCTGTCTCTCTCTCTCTACCTCTCTCTCTCTCTCTCTCTCTCTCTCGCCTCAGTGGTTAAAGCATGCGTGGGATGGGAGGAGTGGTGCAATGAAGAGAGAGATTATTGCACAAGTGGTGGGAGGACTGTGTATTTGGAGTGTGTGTGCTTGTGTGTGTTTGTGTTATCCCAAAAGTGCAAAAGTGGTCAGTCCTAAACAAATGTAGCATCAATGAACAGCATAGGAAGTAGGAACATAACAACAATTAACATCTCTCTCTCTCTCTCTCTCTCTCTCTCTCTCTCTCTCTCTCTCTCTCTCCCTCTCCCTCTCCCTCTCTCTCCCTCTCTCTCCCTCCCTCTGGTTCTGTCCTGTCTTTAGCCTGGGAAGCAGAAGCGGAAGTTTTCATCCTTTTTTAAAAGCTTGGTCATTGAACTGGACAAGGAACTGTATGGTCCTGACAATCATTTAGTAGAGGTAAAACAGACCGACTGTCCATAAAAGAGATACTGTTTTTCTGAACAGTATCTTTAATTATTTTTGTTTTATTATTATTATTATTACTTTATTATTATTATTTTTATTATTTAATTATTAAGTGGTGATAACAAAAGCCGAAACATTAGTGTCAGTATACTTGAATATCAAAGTTTTATGTTTTGTGGTACAGTATTGCTTCTCAGAAACACTGTATTTTAATGTAGTTTACATGTAGACTGGTGGTAGTTTAATTTAGCTTACATGGCGACTGGTGATAGTTTAATATAGCTTACATGTAGACTGGTGGTAGTTTAGTACAGTTTACATGTAGCCTGGTGGTAGTTTAGTATAGCTTACATGTAGACTGGTGGTAGTTTAGTATAGTTTACATGTAGACTGGTGATAGTTTAATATAGCTTACATGTAGACTGGTGGTAGTTTAGTACAGTTTACATGTAGCCTGGTGGTAGTTTAGTATAGTTTACAAGTAGGCTGGTGGTAGTTTAATATAGCTTACATGTAGACTGGTGGTAGTTTAATATAGCTTACATGTAGACTGGTGGTAGTTTAGTATAGTTTACATGTAGACTGGTGGTAGTTTAGTATAGTTTACATGTAGACTGGTGGTAGTTTAATATAGTTCACATGTAGACTGGTGGTAGTTTAATATAGTTTACATGTAGACTGATGGTAGTTTAGTATAGTTTACATGTAGACTGGTGGTAGTTTAGTATAGTTTACATGTAGACTGGTGGTAGTTTAGTATAGTTTACATGTAGACTGGTGGTAGTTTAATATAGCTTGCATGTAGACTGGTGGTAGTTTAATATAGCTTGCATGTAGACTGGTGGTAGTTTAATATAGCTTGCATGTAGACTGGTGGTAGTTTAATGTTGTTTACATGTAGACTGGTGGTAGTTTAGTATAGCTTACATGTAGACTGGTGGTAGTTTAGTATAGCTTACATGTAGACTGGTGGTAGTTTAATATAGCTTACATGTAGACTGGTGGTAGTTTAATATAGCTTACATGTAGACTGGTGGTAGTTTAGTATAGCTTACACGTAGACTGGTGGTAGTTTAGTATAGCTTACACGTAGACTGGTGGTAGTTTAGTATAGCTTACACGTAGACTGGGGGTAGTTTAGTATAGCTTACACGTAGACTGGTGGTAGTTTAGTATAGCTTACACGTAGACTGGTGGTAGTTTAGTATAGCTTACATGTAGACTGGTGGTAGTTTAGTATAGTTTACATGTAGACTGGTGGTAGTTTAGTATAGTTTACATGTAGACTGGTGGTAGTTTAGTATAGTTTACACGTAGACTGGTGGTAGTTTAGTATAGTTTACACGTAGACTGGTGGTAGTTTAGTATAGCTTACACGTAGACTGGTGGTAGTTTACTATAGCTTACATGTAGACTGGTGGTAGTTTACTATAGCTTACATGTAGACTGCTGGTAGTTTACTATAGCTTACATGTAGACTGCTGGTAGTTTAATGTAGTTTACATGTAGACTGCTGGTAGTTTAGTATAGTTTACATGTAGACTGCTGGTAGTTTAATATAGTTTACATTTAGACTGGTGGTAAATACTGGTTGACTTTATGTCATATTTAAACCACCAACCAATAGATGGCACTGTTATAATCTCTCAACAGCCATTAAATTCTGTGAACCACTGACAGTTTCCAAAAATGAAATAAAAAATCATATATTGATTGCCATGTTCATGCCAGCACAGCTCTACTAAATGACTGAGCACCTCTGAAGTACTGGTGAACAATCCCCATAAACATTTGAACACATAATAATGATCCACAAAATGAATTACGATATTCGTGCCCAGTTTTGAAATACTGTTGAGAATATCCAGACTTGAATCAGCCCGACTTCTCTGTTTGCACTGTTTAAAAAACGGTGTTGCACTAAACACAGTTTTCAGCAGCCGAAGCCCTGAAACTGACTGTGCTCTCTCTGGATGGGTAGATGGTGCTCTCTCCCCATCGCTTCCACTGTAATGGCTCAGGTGTCTGTTAGCTGATGTATCAGAGCTGGGGATCCTGCGCTTCCTCCAAGCGTGGCAGCTGCCCAGCAATGATGTGTCAGCAGCAGTTTGAAAAGAGTTGGTGGCTGACTTCACATGCACATAGGATGTCCTTGTTTGTGAGGTTGAAGACTATAACTGTATATTTCTGTTTGTTTGTTGTTTGTTTGTCCTTCAGTGGCACAGGATGCCCACCACTCAGGAGACGGATGGCTTTCAGGTCAAGAGACCCGGAGACGTCAGTGTGAAATGCACCCTCCTCCTTATGCTGGACCACCAGGTTAACACACACTTCATCAACACAAACTCAGTTCAGTCCAGGTTGGCTTTGTTGGCATAACTGTCTCAACAACAATGTTGCCAAAGAACATTAAACAACAAATCAGGTGTAAAATTAATGATATATTAATAATCAAGTTAATAATAATCAAATAAAATAAAACGATAATTATGAAACATTCTAAAATAATAATAATAGAGATTATATTAATTTGCATTAATTAATGCTTGTTAATTAATGCTTATTTACATTGTTTTATAGAGATGGGTGGAGTTAGGGTGTGATTTTGTGGAGTGGGTGTGGTTTATTGTATAGTAAGATGTAGGTGGAGTTTATGTGATGAGTGGTTGGCAGCGAGAGGAACTGTTTTTCCTTCGTCAAAGAGGAAGTGCAGTGCAAACTCAGTGCCGTTGAAAAGGAGGGTGGCAATAATTGTGAAGAAAAATCTTTGTTTTATTTATTTATTTATTGCTTGCTTTATTTTACCTAAAAATTTATTATCCAAGACCCTGATTTAAGTTTAAGCGGGTGGGATAATGAATGAATGGATGTATTATCCAAGACATTTTAACTGAATGTTAATTGCGCTGATTAATTTTGTCTATAAAGTGCCTATAAAAGAGTTTCTAAAGTGAAATGTAAAGGTAGATATCCAGATTAGTTCACATCTCACTCTCTCGCTCTGTCCTGCAGCCGCCGCAGTATAAGCTGGACCCTCGGCTGGCTCGCCTCCTTGGGGTTCACACCCAGACCAGAGCCAGCATCATGCAGGCTCTCTGGCTGTACATCAAGAACAACAAGCTGCAGGACTCCCACGAGAAAGAGTACATCAACTGCAACCGCTATTTCAGACAGGTAACAATCAGACGAATTTACCTTTACCTGTGGCTTATAGCTCCTTGTACCTGTCAGGACTATGTGTAGTGCCACATCAACAGTTTACATATTTTGAAAAGTTTGTTATTGTTTTCATAACTTAATTCAAAATTAACCTGTCATATTATATTCATTACACATCGTGACATTTCAAGCCTTTTTTAGCTTGCAGCTCATTAAATCAGAAATCCAGAATCTGAAACTATTAGAATATTTGACTAAATTACTAATCAAACAGTATCAAAATTAACCCTGCGGAGTCTGAGGGGTTTTTCAGACACTGATGTAGTGTGACATGCCTGAAAGTATTTTCCAAAGTGTTACACAGGGTTTTTTCAGCACAAACTCAGCAACAACAGTGTCAAAACAGTAAGAGTGTCATAAATCTATATTTAGATTAAATCTGCTCTAAACTTTCCAAAAAACCTGTTTTCAGATGTGCTGATATGTTGTGCAAAAACACTCTAAACATTTCTAGTCAAGACTTTTGAGCTCAGAACTGAATAAACAGAGGTGTTGGCTACACACTGCTCATTACAGTTTTTACACATTGTATGTGGTTTTATTTCTAAAGCTTAACTAATGTGAGGTGACACTCTGTTTTCCTCAGTCACTAACCCTACACTGAATATTTATGAGAAGGGTGGGAACAATCAGGTGAGAGGTCCTTTTTTACGTGAGAGCTGATTTGTATGATGTGGGTCTTCACACATTTCACGACTTCTAATCCACTAACAAAATGTCTGGAATTACCATGACATTATCATATGAATTAGATGGCTTGAGTGGGTGTAAAAAAGCGCAGCTCTGTGACTCGTGCTGAAAAATGTGTCTCTGCTTATTTAAGCTCCTCTCACAAATATCTAAAAATAGATTTAAATTCAAGCTATATAGATTTGAAAAGTAGACCCTTTAATGTTTCAGGGGTATGTTTAGTTTTTGTTAATATACCGACAGCGGGAGCACCAATTCCAGAGGGTTGAGAAAACCATACCAAATAAAGCTGATCTGTTTCTTGTCGTGTAACATTACTAAATTACTAAATGTTAACAATCCTCCATTTTGCTGCTTGTTTACATTGTGGAAGAGTCTAATGGCTTACAAATACAAAATGAACGAAGCTTAAGGGTGAAAATTATTCTTAATCCTCTCCTAGAGGAAATAGCCATATTATAGTTATAATTAGATTGTTTTGAAGTGCTCCAGCTTTTAAACTTTGCAAAACCTAAGTTTCAATTTGTCAGTTATAAACAAAGTGACACTGACCGGAAGCACATCTACATTCAGAATCATTCAGACTAGTTATCTCTGCATTATAGTAGCTGTTACCACCTCAAAGACTACATACAAAAAAGCTATTGCAGCATCAATTTCTGAGGGAAAGTGTCTGTTTTTAAACAATAGTATCAGTTAGAATTAAGCACTTTCTATATGAATGTTTTTTGTATATTTATATCTTGTTCTGTGCATTGGTGTAGATTTTCACCTGCTCCAGGATGAGGTTCTCTGAAATTCCCATGAAGCTGGCTGGACTCCTGCAGCACCCCGACCCGATTGTCATCAACCACATGATCAGGTGTGTGTTTATATTCATTAATTAAGTTTTGTTTAAGATTAAGATTAAGATCAACCAATTTAGCCAATGTGATTTTTCACACAACGGAATTTGACCTCCGCATTTAACCCATTCGTGCAGTGAAACACACACACACACACACACACACTAGTGAACACACTAGGCTGTGAGAATTTGTGCCAGAAGCGGTGGGCCACCAGCGCCCGGGGAGCAGTTAGGGGGTTAGGTGCCTTGCTCAAGGGCACTTCAGTCATTTCCTCTTCGAGGATCGAAACGGCAAACTTCTAGTCACAAGACCAGATCCTTACCACTAGGGCATGGCTGCCCCCTTATCATATACACTATTCACTAAAACTTAGGGATATTTGAGTTTTGAGGAACTTTCTGTTCTCTAATAAGCAGCTTAACGGCAAAACTCGCAACAGCTGTTTGATCCATGAATCCAACAATAAATATCCTCCTAACTTTTTGCATGTAGTGTGTGTAAACAAAGGCTGCAGAGTCTTTGACTTGGATTTAATTATTTTACTTAAAAAGGACACAAAGAGTGTTTGATTCAAATCACTAAAAACTGAGTGTCAAATTGTAGAGAGTCTTCAGCCTACTAAACTTAGATGAGGGATTGGTTAGTGAATAAGCTGTGCTGTTCTTCTACTCTGGTAATCGGTGCTTTATTTTATTCTCCACATGGTCATTCTGACAAACTGCAGTACACTACAGGAAGTGTAGGTGCGATATCACTTCTGTTCATTCAGCCATGAAAGAAAAAAGTACTTGTTGCACAAATACAACTTTGAATGATGGTGACGGCTGAGATTCATAATAATATTGAAAGTGTGAGGCTTCTTTTTTTCATAAAAGCTGCAGTATACTATAACACACTGAAGATGGCTTTTCACCGCTGTACAACAATGATGCACAAACATCTAAAATCAGAGTTACAGCCGATCTTCCACTATTTACAGAATAGTTTGAATAGAAATGTCATAAATCATTGCGCTCTTGGCTGTGGGCAGTGTGGACCCGAATGACCAGAAGAAGACGGCCTGCTTTGATATTGATGTGGAAGTGGATGACCCTCTGAAGAGCCAGATGACCAGTTTCCTCTCTTCCACTACCAATCAGCAGGAAATAGCTGCCTTGGAGATGAAGGTGTGTGTGTGTGTGTGCTCATGATTATTTAGGGTGGATTTGGGATGTTTGTATTTGCAGTAATCTGAATTTCTCTTTGTACTTATACTGCCTGTGTAATGTTTTAGGATATTTTTAATACAGATGATCATACTTTTCAGTTTCAGTGCTTTTAACCCTTAGTTTGTAAAATAAAACACATGCAACACCTAAATAATGTACAGTGACCTCGGTTTTCATCATTAATCTATTCAAAAGTGTCTGATGATAACAGAAACGAATGATAACTGAAGCAATCTGTTCCAGACACTCTAAAATATGAACAGAAGTACATTTTATACAGAATAACTATAGTTTTACATACAGAACACAATGAGAAATAAACACAAAAGACTAATGAAATGGATAAATGAACATTTAACATCACTCTTACAGGTTTACGCTCTGTCTTAGAGAGTGCTGGTGTGGTCCAGCCGCAGCCTTTGTTTTGTACACACGTTCTCTGGGTTCTCGGCCACTATTTGTTTTCACACCCATTTTCAGGCAGTAGCACTGCACACTGTGTTATTTGCGTGCTTTTCTAACCTTTGTTTGTTTGTTTGTTTGTTTTTTGCCCGAATGAATGATGCATGTGGGTTTGATGTTTTGTTTTTGCAAAAATTTGTAGCACGCTGGCACGCCGATGAAAACCAGGCAGATGAACGATAACTGGGACACAATTTCTCCGTGAAAAAAAGTTGCCGATAACCAAATTGTACAATAACCAGGGCTTCCGCTGTTAAACAATAAAACACGATTAACTTGGAATGGAATATATTCATTTATATTAATTTTATTTTTTGTACTTAACTGGGAAGTAACATCAAGAACAAGAGTGCTGTGGACCCACAAAGTTTTGAGGAGCATTGTGGTTCATCTGTTTGTTATAATATATTGGTTTTCAGTCGTACATCAAAGTATTTGAATATTGTGAAAAGTTCATAATTTATTTCATAAAGGTGAACGGTCATATATTTTATATTTATTACACCTCAAGTGATATTTCAAGCCTTTTTTGTTTCACTGTTGATCAGTGTGGCTTATAGCTGAGGTGGCCAATCAAGTGCAGTAATATGATGGTCAGTAGTTTGTGGAAATCAGCATCTCCATAAAGCTTGCCAACAGATGGAAAATCTCTGCTGTCTTGGCTCTGGACTTGATAAAACACTTTCGCGTACCTGAAAAGCGGAAACCAATGAATAGTAGATTTTATTCGGCATGAACCGTGACATCTGTGGCTGTGTGAAGTTGTTAGAGGAGTCAGTGGTACTAAACAGACCAAATTATTTTCAAAATCACTGCATATACACATTTGTTTTTGTGTATTTTTAAACATATTGTGCAAAGTGCTTATAATATTAGTACAGTACAGTTTACTGCAGTGTGTATATATATATATATGTAAATATAAAAAACATGAGTGTTGGTCTTGATGTTTTCACCAGATACATGAGACCATTGAGTCCATAAACCAACTGAAGACCCAGAGAGACTTCATGCTGAGCTTCAGCAACAACCCCCAGGACTTCATCCAGGACTGGCTCAAGTCTCAGAGCCGAGACCTCAAGGTACCTCCCCAGTCGTCAGAATGACAGTGTAGCTGAGGCATTTGCCTTAAGTGGTTAAATGTGGTTCAGAAAACATTCACAGGCAGGGAAACTATCGCTGGTTTCCATTAAAAACTCATTCGGGCTGGTGACGGGTCCAATCGCATCACACAGGGCGAGAAGCATTACAGGACACTTGTATAAAGGGGGGTTGGAAGGGGGCTGACTTGGCCCGCCTGCTCTGCTTGACCCTCATGTGTCTGCTTTGTGTTTGTTTGACTCAGCTGATGACAGACACTGCCGGGAACCCGGAGGAGGAGAGGAGGAGCGAGTTCTACCAGGCTCCCTGGGTCCAGGAGGCCGTGGGCCGTTACGTTTTCTCCAAGGTATGCACCGAGTTGTGGAAAATGCTTCCCAGTGTTGGAAACCAGATTGTCCACTGATCCAGTTATTTCCCTAATGTGAACTCGCTTGATTGTTTTTAGCCCAGTTTGCAACATAAACTGGTATAGATTCCCCTCCACCTAAAGCACAAATCCAACACAGAATAAACGGTTTCTTAAAGGAATCATCATTTACACAATTCCTTATTTATTCCACATAAAACCACTCAGCCAAGACCGGTGTTCTCATTCAGGAGATTAGACGCTAATGTAGCTAACAAGTAACCATACAATAGCTAGTGATCTGTCTAATTAGTCACCTTTCTAGTTAGACAGTGATGACATCACTTATTCCCACCCACCAGCATTTACCTTTAATAAGCACATGGCTGCTTGCCCTGCTGCTGGATGCTCCGCTTGCGTCTTGCCTTAATGGCTGAGAAAACATTCGGTGCTCTCTTGATATTTGGTCAAGCAGCTTTCTGAGGTATCTAAGAATTGAGGACTTCTTCTCGGGGGTGTATATTGCAACATAAAATACTATTTGGGTGGAGAGCTCACTAACCATCCAGACAGACCCATAGTATTCATCCGAATAGACAAAGTTAAAGCTTTAAGATGGTTACATGACTTCTGGAAAACAGCACTTCTTATGTTTTTCTTTCAATACTTTTCTTCTTGCCACTCTTCCATAAAGGCCAGATGTGTGGAGTGCAGACTTATAGTTGTCCTGTGTACAGATTCTCACACCTGAGCTGTGGATTTCTGCTCCTGCAGAGTGACCATGAGCCTCTTGGCTGCGTCTCTGAACAGTGCTCTCCTTGCTCGGTCTGTCAGTTTAGTTCTGTCTTGGTAGGTTTGCAGTTGTAGATACTTTTTCCATTTCTGGATGATGGACTGAACAGTGCTGCTGCTTGGGATGCTCAAAGCTTGGGATGTGTTTTTATAACCTAACCCTGCTTTAAACTTCTCCACAACTTTATCTCTGATCTGTCTGGTGAGCTCCTTGGTCTTCATGATGCTGTTTGTTCACTAGTGTTCTCTAACAAACCACTGAGGCCTTCACAGAACAGCTGTATTTATACTGAGACTAAACTACACACAGCTGGACTCTGTTAACTCATTAAGTGACTTCTGAAGGCAACTTATTGCACTGCACGTCACACTTTTAAGATTTTTATTTGATTAAAATGTTTAAAACCGTGTATCATTTTCATTCCACTTCACAATTATGTGGTACTTTGTGTTGGTCTATCACTTAAAATCTCAATGAAATACATGTAAGTTTGTGGTTGTAAGGTGACAAAATGTGAAAACGTTCAAGGGGTGTGTAAACTTTTGCAAGCCACTAATTTTTATTCATGGTCTTTTGGGTAAAGAAGCAAACAAGACATGTATAATCAACAAAACTCGCACTGTTCCTCAGTGCATGATCTAGAGTCACTTGACTTGTCGGGGAAAGTCATTTGTGGGGGAAGTATAACTTTGTCCATCTCGGGGAAAATAGTGCATTAGTTTGGCTTCGGCGTCATCACATGGCTACTTGAATCCAAAATATAAAATATAATCTTCACACTGTTTTAAAACTGCACCCAGTTTTCACCACCGTGGCTGACTCTTAGCTATGTGGGTTATTACAACTTCACTGACTTCTGAACTGTGTTGGACTCACATGCTTTGTTTTTGCTGCTCAGGTCCAGCAGAGAAGACAGGAGCTGGAGCAGGTACTTGGCATACGCCTGACGTAAGGCTCAGGGGTTGCGTGAAGGGTGCTCATACTGGAGGGATGCTCATATAGGAAATACTGGAGGGCCGCCTCGGAGTACTACCATCCCTGCTATTAACCCAAGAATCCAGATGACGTCTCTTTGGCCTTTAATCGTAAATGGGTTGGGCTGCGTTACGCAACAAACCCAAGTTCAAATGCTGCGCTAGAACGGCTTAACTGGAATCTTTCTTTTCCTGTGTGCAGCTGATCATTATTACATGCGTTTTACACAGTTGTTTCTGCTCTTGGCTTTGCCAGGCCAGGTTTTGATCTATATCTGGTGTTAGATTGTATTTGCTTTTTGAAGTTTTTGACTTTTCTTGTTATTTCTTATCAAGCTTGGTGCATCCTGGCCAAGAGCGTTTGTGTTCTAGCTCTGCAAAGCCACAACTGCCTATTCTTTCCTTTGTACGTTTCCCTGCACGGATGTTCAGCTCTTTACTAATCCGAAGATTATAGTAGATTAGGGAGTTTTATATAGAATGTAGATCATATAGATGCAGGAATCCATCTCCGTCTGACTCTCAGGAAGATGCGATCAAGAGCCAGTCAACTCGCCGGCTGTTTTGCTTCAGTTGATTCAAGGTCCCCCCTCCCTCTTCTCCTCGGAATGTTTACAGACCGTTTCGTGTCGTTAGTGTCTTACTGTGACGGTGCCAGCATAGCTGTGAGAGAACAGAGTGTTATGCTTGTTTGTGGGTAGGATTATAAGCCATTTGAATGTTTCACCATTGACAGCAGGATGCCGTAAACGTAAACAAGGAACTTTTTTTTAAAGGAGTCATTCAGCAGAACATCCCATTTGCACCATTTTCCCACTTTCTTTAGATGTAGTTCACATGTTTGGTGTCTGAAATTTCCTGACTTTAGTTTTGTAGCTAACAAGTAACAAACTTATAACCCACCCAACCCACAAATTTTAAGATTCAAGATGGCGGCTACTCTTTTTAGCCGTGTGCTGTAGTTTATTTGCATTTCTCTGCTTTAATAGATCAGTACCGTTATATTCAACAGTTTCAGAAACCACATAACGAGTACATTAAGGCAGTTTACATGATGTTGATTGGTAGGACAAAAGGCTCCACAATGTGGTTTTTAATTGTCAACGTGATATTGAACTTAGTGTAAAACATCCCAAAATTCACATCCTGACCAGTCTCAAATTTTCTCAACATTCATATAATCCAACAAAAGTCTGTTATTTTGGTCAAAATATTAATCATATTGGCAATTGTTTAATATGTCACTAGTGCATACCAAAAAATGTATATTGTGAAGCCAAAAATTGTGCATTGAAAAGAAAAACACCATTGTTATCTGATTTCTGTTATACTACTTGCAATTTTTTTATTCAAAATTAAAATGTTTATATTTTGTCACAGTTTTCAGGTTCGACGCTGAACAAATGCCAAAATGTTCTGATGCAGGAAGTATGTGTCCCCATTTGTATAGTTTTGAAAAAAATGCAAAAACAATCAAATCATGTATCACTGTAAGCACTTAGCATAGCAACCCCTCAGCAACTGCTCAGGAGACCATAGCAACCACCTTGGTACCCTTTAGCAAACACTTCAGAGTACTCCAGCAACCAGTCAAGAGAACATAGCAACCACATAGGTTCACCTTAGCAACCACTTCAGAGTGCCACAACAACACTCCAGCAGCATCTTAGCCACAGCTCAGGAGACCATAGCAACCACCTTTGCAACTGTTCAAAAGACCATAGCAACCACCCAGGAACACCTTTGCAATCCCTCAGGAAACCATAGCAACCACATAGCGGCCACTTGAGAGACCATAGCATCAATCTAGCAACACCATAGCAACCATTCTGTTTGTAAATGTCTTTTTCTTGTTAGCTACATTAGCCTTGTAGCTCCAGTGCAACTAAAGACATTTCAGACCTCAAACATGTCTGATTAACTGCATTTACTGGAAGGGTAAAACTTGTGTAAATAAGATTTTTCACTGAAATATTCCTTTATGTTAAATGTTAATTGAAGGTTAAAGCCATATTTTAACAGATCTTTACAGGTAAAAGCACCTCTGCTTGTTTAACTTGTGCTTTTTTACATTCCAAACTGCGGTTAAGCCATCGCTCTAGTGAAAGATTGTTAAAGAGATTAGCTCATCAGGTTGGTGTTAAATGACGCGTGCACTTGTTTTTGTGTGTTTTTTAAAGCTGGTTTATGGAAAAAAGTATTTTTAAATCCCAACCTGTGATATGAATGTTTTTATTCTTGTGTTTACGTAACTGAGGAAGTGCCATTGTCTGAATTTCAACATGTTCTTGTACTTTTTTATAATCTGAGTGGGGTGAAGCATTTTTTTGTAAGGATGCATGTTCTGTTTTGTAGTTTTTTCTATCAATCAAACGCTTTTTTACTTTTTCTTTTTTTTACCGGGCAGCTCTGTTCGTATATTTTGTACAATAAAATGATCTGCCCACAGAAATGCACTGGTTGGCATCTTTTGTTTCATTTTTGATGAATTATGTCCCAAATCATCAATCACACAGGTCAGAGATGTACACCCCTGATGAGACTGATCCTCTCCTCACAGTCACGGTGAAGCCAGCAGAGAAGCCTAGTACTGTTCAGATGCTGTTCTGACCAAACAGGCTTGTCTGGTAATACCCGTCTGTGGTCTCAGCTTACAGCTTCTTCCCTGAGTGCTGACCTGCTGATTTAGGCATGCGTTACTGTTTACTGAGGGACAGGCTTCAACAAAGTCACCTCACTGTTCAGACATGCAGGTGAACTTCATTTACATTTCTGCTGGTCCAAGCCCAGTAAAGAAGATCCACAGGAGCCTTATTTAGGACATTACTTATTATTACTTACTTTTTTCAGCCATTTCTCCATTTTTCAGTCTAAAATGCTTAATTTTCATGTACTTTGTGTATCAAAAGTCCTTAAATTGCTTGGTTTATTATCTCTACTCTATTAAAAAATGGTGTTTTACAGTCTCAAAGAGCATTTTAGCTGCCCCCAAACTTGTGTAATGGTCTGCTACTACTGTCTTAAGGCTTGTTCCTATATTTATTTGAACCATTTTTGTCATTTCTACTGTAGTTTATAAAGTGGGTCAAAGTATCTAGGAACCTTTAATTAGTAATTAATAATTTCCTGTTTCCCTGGGGTATAAATATGGCATCACACA
>BRDA01042525.1:0-20122 GCA_036984385.1 Crenuchus spilurus
CTGAGCTTGTGGAGCTTGTTTAGAAATGGCTTCCTCTTTGCACTGTAGAGTTTCAGCTGGCAATGGCAGATGGCACGGTGGATTGTGTTCACTGAAAATGCTTTCTGGAAGTATTCCTGAGCCCATTCTGTTATTTCCTTGACAGTGGCATTCCTGTTTGAGTGCAGTGACGTTTAAGGGCCCGGAGATCACGAGCATCCAGTAGAGTTTTACGGCCTTGACCCTTACGCACAGCAATTGTTCCAGGTTCTCAGAATCTTTTGATGATGTTATGCACGGTTGATGATGATAACTTAAAAGTCTTTGCTATTTTACGCTGGGTAACACCATTCTGGTATTGCTGCACTATCTTTCTGTGCAACAATGGTGGAATTGGTGATCCTCTTACCATTTTGGCTTCAGAGAGACACTGACACTCTGAGAAGCTCTTTTTATACCCAATCATGTTGTCAATTGACCTAATTAGTGTTAATTGGTCTTCCAGCTGTTTGTTATATGCTCAATTTCCTTTTTCCAGCCACTTATTGCTACTTGTCACAACTTTTTTGGGATTTGTTGACACTGTGAAATTTTGAATCAACATATTTCTCCTTTAAAATGTTACATTTACTCAGATTAAACTTTTGATCTGTCATCTATGTTCTATTACAAATAAAATATTGCCATCTGCCATCTCCACATCATTGCATTCAGTTTTTATTCACAATTTGTTTAGTGTCCCAACTTTTTTGGAATCCGGTTTGTATTATTTTTCTGTTTAAACAGAGCAACCACAGAAAACGGAGGTGGTACTTTCAATGTGTGTGTGTGTGTGTGTGTGTGTGTGTGTGTGTGTGTGTGCATGTGTGTGTGTGTGTTTGTTCATAATAATTTGGAATAAATTGGAAGCAAACAAAATAAAAAATAATGAATCTTTAGTTTTTACTGATCAGCCCTTGAAGCATCAATGTAAATACAGCACTGAGATTTTCAAAGGTACCTTTGAAGACAGCAGACTAATGCCATCTTCTGTAAGGGTCAGCAGAAATGCACATATGCTGCCTGAAAAATGCTGTTTACTTAGGCATTTGCATCCACCATTTGTTCAATCTCACAACATCATCTACAAAACAACATTTTCTGTGGGTGGGGCTACAAAAAAACACATTTGTGCCAGGGGTGAGGTCACATAGAACATATTCATGGGCTGAACTATGAAATAATACATTTGTGGGCATATCATGCTAAGGTGGATAGGTAAACTGAAAGTAAAGAGTTAACTAGGGCTGTTGAAATTAGCGCAATAATAACACATTAATGCAATCTCAATTTAACGCTATTAAAGAAAATAGTGCCATTAATGCAAATTCTACCCAACCCTGTGAGTCATCCGTAGTTCATGTTGAGACTTGACTGTGCACGGCATCATTAAGAGTAGAGGAGTAAAGGCTGCTTTATACTTTCCACATCAAGTGCTGCAGGAATGACCAAGGCTCGTATATTTGGCTTTTAAAATAATCTTTATTGACATTTTTCACTACAGTGTAACCTTGACATACGAGTTTAATTCATTCTGTGACGGAGCTCCTAACTCAATTTGCTCAAATATCAAATTTAATTTCAACATTAAAATGCTATTAATCTGTTCCAGCAACCCGAAAATATGTAGAAAAATGTACCTTATAAATAACAAATAATGTATAAAAACAATAATAATACATAATAGATGAGAACTTTTGCCTTTTTCTCCACACTTTCCTCGCTTTCACTTGCAGGGTGTTTCCATAAAATCCTGTCCAAACAGCTTTGTTTCTTCCTCCATTTCAAAATGTTTAGAAAATGAGTGAGTCATGTTTGTTTACAAAGTGCCGCACCAGTAAGTCCTAGTGGCGGGTGATGGAATCGCTCATGATTAATTGTGATTAACTATATGACATAATCACGATTAATTTTTTTAATTGCTTGACAGCCCTAATAAAATACATCTCTGAAATCTGTGGTTCTCTCTCACAGACACACACACACTTACACACACAGATCTGAGATTTCTATTTCTGTGTACTTCTGTCTCAATCTAGCTTTCTCACTCACACTGAGGTGTGTGTGTGTGTGTGTGTGTGTGTGTGTGTGTGTGTGTGTGTGTGTGTGTGTGTGTGCGTGCGCATACATGTGTGCGTGTGTGTGTAAAATGTGAGGTGTGTGTGTGTTTTGGGTTAATTCTTTATGTAAACATTAGTATTAGTAATAATGGTATGTTGAGTGTTCCTTGTACAACATCAGTTCTCTGAAAACCTCTTTTCATATCTAATCAAAACCTGTTATTGTAACTGAAATATCCCTAAATGAATCGATATTGAATTTAATAAAATCAGAAATCAACGTGAATTGGGACCTTTTGAATCGGAATCTGATTGATTCAGAAAATCAGTGGTGATACCTATCCCTATGACACTGTTATTGGACATAACATCATATGAAATGTATGTAATGTAGCAGGGTTTGAGAAGTGTTTCTCTTCTATATTACAGACGCGGTTGTGTAATAGTTGTTAACTGCATAGCTTTTCTTGTGCTTTAAAAAAATCATATATATTTTTTCTTGGAGATTACAGCTGGGTTGGAATAGATGGATACATAAATGTGCTGCTTGGCTAAATCTAAAATTAGATTGTAATACTTTTGGGAGGAGGCGCAGCGGTATCATCCTTGTGGGTTATGGAGGAAAATTAATCTCAACATTAATTTCTCTCTGACATCAGCGGAGAAAATATAGCTTGTCATATCGACCACAAAGACTCACTTAAAATGACACAAAGCTGCGGTTTAAAATGACGTGACAGCGGCAATATCGGCACAATGCTCGTCTGGGCTCATTTTGCTTTCGCTGTTTTTAGGCGTTCATGTTTGATTCATTGCACAAACACTTTGGAGGAGAGAAAGCTGTCTGATTAGATTTTAATAGCTTTAAGAAATGGATGATTTTTTCTAATTGTTGTTGTGCAACAATGCAGGGCAGCAGCTTTTAGATAGTGGATATCAACATATCAAAGGCTCTGTCTGTCTTTTTAGTCTTGCTTGGATCATTTATGATAAACATGAGCCGTTCCATAATGGTTCTGAGTGCTCCCTCTGAATTACATCTCATCTCAGAGTTTTAGACGTGTGATGATTTTTAAGCAAAAATGCAGAGATGCCATTCACATTGTGCCATCTGTACAGGACAGAGAGCCATGCTAATTTGCTAATGGTTAGCTTTTCGACCATGTTATCAGAGTCATCGGGGACAGTATTTACTTTCATTTTGATTATAATGCTCATAAATCAATTGTAAACACCTCTGCCGGTTTAATATTTGATCATGACAAAGTCATCAGAGAATTTTTCTATGTTGTTAACCCGGACGTTCACTCATAATTTTCTTTCTTTGTCCCTTAGCAGCCATAAAGCTATAATTTTATGGACCGTAGCTTAAGCATGTGCGCTTAGCGGCCCCGATCGATGGCTGCCATCAATAAAAGAACAAGCCGGAGGACGGAGAGAAAGTACATGATTTATTTACAACACTGAGGATCCTCGGTGCTTGGTTAGGTAAGAGCAGCTGAAAATGGGTCTTGAATTAGCAACCAAATGTATGCAGTCTTTTCCGTAGTCCTTGTGATGTTCTTATTGTGTCAATAAAGTGCCTCAAGTCTGTGGAAGTAGTGCGAGGGAGCTGCGGCTGAATGGAAATGAGAGCCTGCTTGATTATGTATATGATAACCTAAATATGATAATGTTTTCACATAAGAACAAGGACAACGACGCACAACATGATGATATGGAACATAACTGAATTACTGATGTGTGCCTGTGTGAGTGTTGTAGGTTTTGTACAGTTTCATGTTGAGACTAGAGAAACCAGAGCAGAGCTCTTTAACGTACTGTTTCTACTAAAGCACCATGTTTCGCTTTTTGAAGCAGACTTGAAAACTTTACGTTCCTGAGCTTAAGATTAGGGTTAGAATTGTAGACATACACCCACATTTGTTTCTGTGAATTATGGGGACATTACACAAACTTACATTAATTTCCTACAGACTTACACTAACCTTAAAACCCTAACAACCTCAAAAGAGGTTTCATGACTTACATTGCAGGGACCAGCTTTGTAGTCCTGCAATGAAGAAAGATCCCCAAAACCTGAGTGCTTAAATATTCCCACAACGTGGCATAAACCAGGTACATACACACAAACATACTACGTTTGTTAAGACATTTCATTCAGATATGTAATTACAGAGTAAAAATAAATCTAAACTTTAACCTTAGCAACCAAAGGTCAGTGCTTCTGCTCTTTTAATTTTTCCAGTAAAAAAGTTTGCAACGAAAATGGTACATTTTCTGTGAGGATCAGAAAAAATGTCCCCACTTTTACAGATCTGACATGTATTCGTGTCATTATAAGGACTTTCACTCCCCACCAGGGAGAAATACAAGGACACACACACATATAACATATGGGAGATGTATGATACACATTACACATATTACATATATAATACATATGGGTCATTTATTACATATAGTTATTTATTATAAGTGCATTATTATTACATTTACATAAGCATATTGACAAGTACATGTAATAATACAGTACTAAACAATTTGTTGTTTTATATTTAATACACACAGTATGCACCACAATTATACACACTCATACTGAAAGTACACATTAAAATGTGAAGTGTGTGTGTGTGTGTGTGTGTGTGTGTGTGTGTGTGTGTGTGTGTGTGTGTGTGTGTGTGTGTGTGTGTGTGTTTTGATATGCACCGAGACCCTCTCTAATAAACTAATGTGAGTCCCAGTGGACTGGCCTGCTGCTGTGTTTATGCTATAGAGGAGCTTCAATTAAAGGCTCATTAAGAGCTGTAAAACAAACATGATTTAATTGAGGATCTGCATGTGGACCATAATTAGATTTCAAACTGAAACCATAACTGTAGGGGACAGATAGTGCACTAAAACTCCCCACTTTGTGAAAACTGTATTTATATATTTGAGTGTGTTTTAAAGTTGGTGCTTTTCAAGTGTCATTTGACTGCACTTTCACTTTTACTTTCAACTGAGTAAAAGACTGAATTCTGAAAATGTTGCTATAGTACTTATCATGTCATTTAAGTGCAGAAAAACAAAAGGCAGAAAAACATAGGCTGTATTAATGACAAACTTTCCTAATACTTTGTTGCAGGCAAGTTGGCAACAGTGTGAGCCTCCAAAAAGGTCAGTACCCATCTACAAGCTTCTTACACTTCTGGTAGTTTCCCCACTTCTCCACTGTACATTTTTCAAATTTATTTCCCTATAGTAGATTTCAGCTCTTCCAAAGATCTTCAGTAGAGTTGAGATCAGGACTCAAAGGACTGTTTGTTTGTTTTTTGATGTGTGTTTTGGGTCTTGCTGGAGGACCCATTATCTTCAACTCAAGCTACATTTTTACACTAGGCAGCACACTTTGCTTTAAGACACATTATTAATGTAAAATTTAATTCTGCCTTCAATTGGGTTGAAGCCTCTAGTACCTGATGCAGCAAAGCAGCCCTACAAAAGTATGGATCGACCAAAATATTTGAGTGTTCGTTTGCTTGTAATCTTCATTTCAATGCTTATATAAACACCACTGTGTATAAACATACAAGAGCCTTATTGAAGGATCAAGAAAAGTAAAGTGGCCTTTTAAAGCAACATGGTGTAACAATTTTAGTTTAAAAATAACAGCTTTAGCATTATTTTAATGGGACACTGATTCATAATAGTGAACATAATATATTTGTCATTGCTACTGCAGACCTGGAATGTCTGCTATAACACTGTGACTTTGATAAGCAAAACATTTTGCCAGAACACTTTACAGCAAAACATCACACACCAACAACTACAAGTCTTCATCTAGCTATAAGAAGCTAGCTAGCTAATCCCAGAATGGAAATCATAGCAGATACCAAAGAAGACACTGTCAGAGGAAGTGAGGCAGAGAAAAAGAGTGACAGAGCCAGAAACCGTACAAGAGTAAATCTCAGGAGGACTTTTACTCTTTGTTGAGAGCTAAAGATATGAATGGATATAAGACAGATGCTGAGCTGTTGGAGTAGTAACATCTTATTAGCTGGTATATCTGTTATTATGTTACATGTGCCACTACTGTGAACAAATAGTCTGAATATACAACACAGAGTTTAAAGGGCATATATTATTGACAACACACTTTTTCACCTTCACAAGTGCCTTCAGACCCACAAACTGTGAAAAACTGTATTTTGCAGATGTCCTAAATATGAAAATAATACATTCATAATGTTGTGCAAGATTTTGCAGAAAGGGGATTTAACTAAGAATGAACTCTGCCCCATCTTAGTAGCTCCACCCACAGCTTGAGACCTACAACTTAAAATAAATCGCTTTTTAAAAAAATGATTAATACTGACAGCCCATTGCAATTCAAAGAAGAAACTCATTTCAGCTTCATGATTTCTGCTAAATCTAAAGAGATTCACAAGAAGATTGTAGATTTCTTATACCAATTGCTGCCTTCAGGGGCATAGCACCAAATTCTGCGCTCTATGCACAAGCAGTGTCCAGCCTTTAATAATTAAAGGAAAATAATATTCTAGACTCCTAAAGTGTTCTCCCCCCACTTGGAGCCCTGGTAACTCAGTCCCACTTTTCACCCCACTATGACTGCCTGACTATTGCTGGTTAATTTTTTCTGTGACTTGCATTGGCATTATGTGGTTACAGCACTGATAACGATATAATCTGGCTTAGAATAGCTACATTTGGTTTTACCTCCCAAAGAATATATTTTTCGACTCATGTATCATTAGATGGAGATTGAAGGATGGCATTAACACTCTGAAATTCTAATTGGCCTAAACATCTAATTGGCCTAAACAATTGGCCTGTCATTTTAAACAAAGTATATCACCACTAAAATGCTTTAGCTAAACGTGGGTAAAATGGTTCACCTTTCAATTTTATGACTGATTTTGATTGTTGATCACATAGACAACTGTTTTGAGCTCCCAACCAGAAAAATCAATTCTAACTGTTAAAATAGGCCAAAAGCATCTACATCATAAACATAAAGTCCAGACTTTTTCTCAGTTTGCAGTAAACAGAAGACTCTGGAAAAGATGCTCTTCTCACCACAAATGTTTGTGCTCACCAGATAGGAAGTGAGAGATCGAGAGGTTATGTGGTTATGAAACTTTAATAACAGGACAAGTTTGTGATGGGAAATATTGCACAACCACATGGAGGGATGTTTCTGAAGATGTTGCAGACACCAAGCTGCTCTGGGCAAACTGCTGCCTCAGTTATACTAGGGAAACTGCACCATGTCTCTGCACATATACACGGTTTGATGTCATCAGGATCCAGTGTGGCTGATGTAAATCAGTGGCTAATACATCAGTACACGACTGTCTAAAGGTCACCTCCATAACTCAATAGCCTGATCAGCTCATCACGCTCACCAATTAGCATTACCTCTACAGACTTCAACAGTCCACTCAATCTGACCTGCATTTCCTGAAAGTGTTTAGCCGTTTAAATTAGTCCAGTATTACAATGGTGCAGGCGAACACACCCTCAGAGAATCTGGACTTACTGGACTGTCACTGAGTAAGTATCTTTCCTTAGGTTCCACCAACACTTTCAGACCTTCGTTGTTGTTGTTTTTAAATGTACTGTAGATGTATGTCAAACATTATATGCAACCTATGCAAAAGTGTCCTTTAATGACCCTGAGATGGGCTGACATAACAATCAAAGGATCGTGAGTGAATCCCGGTCATGCTGATTGCCATCAACAGCTGGGGCTCAAGAGAGCAAAATTGGCTGTACTGTCTCTGGGTTGGTAGATGCCACTCTTTCCCCATCAATGCTACCATGTAATGTCCGCTGGCTCAGGCATCTGCCAGCTGATCCATCAGAGCTGGGAATGCTGCACTTTCCTCTGGGCATGCTGGCTGCCCAGTGACGATGTATCAGCAGCAGTTAGAAAAGATGTGGGGACTGACTTCACATGCATCAGAGGATCTGCTAGTCTTCACCCTCCTAGAGTCAGGAACATTACAAGTGATTGGGAGAGTCCTACTGGATAAGTAGGTCAGTTGGCTACCACTAAACTGCGGGGGGGTTGATTGAGTCATTTAATAAGTTATAACACAATGTTCATGCTCAAGGTTTTATGAACATATTATAAAGAATTGCAATGATAAAGAAGCTTAAAAAACGTGAAATACTATTACTAGGTGGTAATCTTTTTTGCATGTCTGTTTTTTCCTAATTAAGATTAAATAAAAACAAAAGATTCACTAGCATTAATGAGTGATTTATTAGGCTGCATTTAATCCAGTTGACAACCTAAAGCAGACTCATCTTTGTCTATTATTAGGTTTAACCAATGTTGAATACAGACTGCTTATAGTACCATTCATCCTCATGATGATTGTAAAAATGGTTTTATCAACTAAAGAGCTAAGCTGCATCTGCGAGGACTGTGTGCATATGAAATTTACTGAGCTGTAGTTTTGTGTGCTTTCTGTGTGCTAGTTAAATTCTGCACAATTACTGTATAATGTAAACAGAATGAAACTTTAAGGTGTCTCAGTCTAAAGCTCTTTAAATCAGTCATTTTATACAGTATAACCTAACCACACTCCACACACAGAGAGGAAACTAGTGGGTCCTTTCTCTTTCTTACCTCGTTCTTCTGCAAAAACGCTAGTGATATTAGTAGCCTGCAGAGTCCACATCTCCTCTACAGACGACCTTTCCTCCTCTCCCAGTGAGAAAGTAAAGCAAAGGAGAAAAGAATAATGGCCAACCCGGCCTGCGTCCCCACAGAGCAAATCAATACCAAATAACCAACAAGAGCAGGAAAAACAAGCAGAGAGTTTTGATTCTTCAAAGCCTTTCTTATCCCCAATACAACTGAGCAAGCCTGAATGACACATCAAAATCAGAATCTGAACTGAAATCTGAATACAGGGCAAGTCAGAATCAAGAACAGAATCAGAATCTGAACTGAAATCTCAGTTTAAGACCAATCAGAATCTGAACCTGAATCTGAAATCAGGTGCAATCAGAATTAAGATCCAAATCAAAATCTGATGTTAAATCTGAGTCTGAATCTGAATTACTAATCTGACTTCAAGACTAATTGGAACTCAGATCAAAATCAGAATCTGTGTAGAACTCAGAATCAGAATCAAAATCAGGTTCAAAAATTGGACCTGGAATTCTAATTAGATTTAGGATCAAAAATAGTTTCAGAATTATAATCTGAATGGGATCACAATTTGAATCAGGATTCCATTCAGAATCAGAATCTCTGTCCAGTGTTAAGATCAGAATTAGTATAAGGTCTGGAATCAGAATCAGGTTTGAAATTAGAATCAAAATAATAATCTGAAAAAAGAAACAGAAACAGAAATAAGAACAAAATATGAATCAGGAAGCAACTCAGGATTTGGATCAAAATGGGAATCAGAATCAAAATGTGAATGAGAATGCTTTAGCAGTCTTAGACTATAACCGATAAGAACCTTCTTGTTGTATTCATTTGGAGTGCATTTTTCATATGGTTTAGCTGATGGAAAATGCTCTTCCTGACTGTTGGAAAACAAATGGATCATTACAGCTTCCAAATGATCCACACATCTTAAAAGAGTGCGTGAAGTTTATTTTTCCAACCCTGAGAATTGCTGTCCAAACCTTAGTGTTTCACATTGCAGTTTGCCCACTTTGACAGCAAATCAGAGCAAAAATTGTTTACAAATAGAATTACTTAAAGGCATAATAACAAAAATTGACATTAAAATGGATTAGATTAGATTCAACTTTTGCCACTGTGATTTGAACACAACAGAATTTGACCTCTACATTTAACCCATCCTTGCAGTGAAACACACACACTAGTGAACACAGAGTAGTAGGCAGCCTTATCCGTGGTGCCCAGGTAACAGTTGGGGGTTAGGTGTCTTGCTCAAGGGCATTTCAGTCATGACCTGCCCGAGGATCAAACCGGTAACCTTCTGGACACAAGACAAGATCCCTAACCACACGGTTCCTATTATAATTATAGCTATTTTTGAGACATAAAGTCAAATAGATCATTACAAGGGAGGAAAGAATGTGCAAGATAAGTATAATATGAACTCTTTAATTAGATGTGATACTATGTATAAAGCATACACAAGTAGTGTGTGCAATTAGTTGTGTTTTCTGGATTCAGTAGCACAAAGCTCTTCATTTGCACTCTTGACCCTATTGAGAGGGATGCGAAAGGAAAACAGAGCGCACAATCAGCGACTCTCTTCAGATTATGGATGCGTGAGAGCAATATCTATTTATCAGGCTTCATCTCTTAAGCACTGGTGGAGACTCTTCGTGTCCTGCTCAGCCGTAAACAAATCAATCCCCGCTTGGCCCAGTCAGCGTGATGCTTGCTGAAGTGAAGTGTGCTTTAGAAAAAACGTCCACCGGGACTTCCTCCAGCTCTGGAGCTCATGAGCTCCTCCAGAGCACTGCATGTGTCCTGCACCGCTCAATACATCCCATCTCATCTCCATTAAACACCAATTAGCAGGTTTGATTTCTTCTCTTTAAGTAAGCACAGGCTTTAAGGCAGCAGAAAAGTAGCCTGAGGAGAGAAGCAATGCCAAAACAAGCCTTTAAGAAGAATAATACACTATGAAAGAGGGTCAACAAAGGTCACTGATTAACCCACAGCCACTTAATCAGAAAATTATTGTTTTTTAGCTCCACTCAACAGCAATTTTATAAGAAATTGCTCCACACATTGGCCACTTTATCAGAAACATCTTATAACTCTACATTGGTGGTGTACTGTTAAAGGCAAGAAATGATCTGTTGATGGAGAGTTTGTGTTAGCCATTCTCTAGTCCTTCAAATAAAGGTCAGTTTCTGACCACAGAGCTGCAATTTTTGGTTTGGTTGGCGGTCCACTCTCACTGCAGTGACACTGACCTATGTAAAAACTCCAGCAACACCACGGTGTCTGATACAGTCATACCACTACAAAATTCTTAGAAAGTTCTAGGGAGGGCTGAGGCTGAGGCCTGAAGGCTGATTGCCCCCCCCCCCATTTTGCCTTTGCCCCCCCAAGCATATTACAGCAACCACTATTTTTTATTATCTCTGAAAAAATCTCTGAACCAATCACAAAAACGCATTTTGCTGTGCAGCATGAAGATATTTCCTTGCTTGTTTCTGATTGGCTCTTTGAGTCTTATAAAAGCAGCAGATGGAGTCCCGTCACTGTTGCCAAGTCCACTTATTATAAGCGACTTTGGGCTTGTTTTTTTTTTTTTCTAAAGTTGCTTGCAAATCTTGTGAGTTGTGGATTGCCTTTTTTGGGCTTGTTTTTGAACGTGAAGTTGCTTATTTGGGCTTGGCTTTTTTTCCGAGTGAATCTCTTATCTCCCAGCTCCCAGCCTGCCATACATCAATCAGTGCTGTAGACCATCTTGGAAAACTCATTAGATCCACTTTGAAGGAAAATGAGATCAAAATATACCAAATAAAATGCTCTTCATTAATAAATCATGCTGTTACATATGCAAAATTCACTTTAATTTTGATCAAAGTTTAAAAGATTTTAAGTTATTTAAAAAAAACATTTTCAGATAATTTATTAAATAATTTAAGTAATTCAATTTTTTTTTAATTAATAGATTAAAAGTGTTTAGCATAATTTTGGTGTTGTTTATTCATAATGTCATAATACCTGTTTACCATTATACTGTTTAAAAGAGTCCCGTCAGTGTGAACATGAGAGGCAGGGATATATAAGGGTAAATTAAACATTTCTTCCGGTTTAAACAGACCTCCAAAAGGTAACGTTTGCAAAATTGTGGTGATTTGTTGCTCAGTGTTGCTTGCTTGTAACCCTTTAGTAAGCAGCTAGCTGTTAAGCAAGCTGCTTACTTGGTTATTGGCAGCTAATCTTTCCTACCACGGACTTAACTTGACACCTCTCTTATTGTATTTTGTGAATGTTTCCTTTAATAAATATAAATTGTAGGAAACCCTATAATGCGTCGTTTTCTGCTATTACAAAAATCTACTGAACTTGCCAGTGTCTCATCCAAGCATCAGTGTAATGCTAATTAAACAAAGGTGGGGTATTGAAATTAATCACAATTAGATCATCTTTATTAATTTACATAAGCAACGTATACTCTTCAGTCATTATGCTTTATGTTTAAGTTTGAAGACATGTATAATTCGTTCATGCACAAACGAAGCCCTGAATACGTTTCTGGCTTTAAAAATATGACTGTCAACATGCCTACCCATTATGTTCTACTGCCACGCAAAGCAATCTAGAACCGGGGCTGCTCGGGGAGCAGTTGTGGTTTAGGTGCCTTGCTCAAGTGCACTTGACTCATGACCTGCCCAGGGATCAAACCAGAGACCTTTCAGTCACAAGTCCAGATCCCAAACCACCAGGCCATGGCTGCCCTGTGAACATGTATCAGTTCAGACAGATCAGTGCTGCCTCTGTTGTAAGGAGACTTGTTGTAGAACCTTATTCCAGTGGAAAAATGTTTTCACATGGCTACATTCAAAACTGCAGGCAAATACAATTTGTTTCTCAAGAAAGATCAGATCTGCACTGTTATTTGCAAGTGATCAGATTTTTAAAGTGTGTGTGATGATTTTTTTTGTCATGAAGCTTAACTCATGGCCTCAAAAATATTGTCAAAATGTTCACCCAGTTTATACAGACACCTGGCGTCATCAAATGGTGTAAAAGACAAAAGCAAATTAAGTTGTTCCTGTTCCTTTTCTAATTACCTTGCTGAAATAATATTAATAATAACAATACTACTACTACTAATAATAAGAAGAAGAAGAAGAAGAAGAAGAAGAAGAAGAAGATGAAGAAGAAGAAGGGTTTTAGGGCAGTGTTTTACTCTTTGCTGAGTGTGCTTCTAAATGTACAGTATGATGTTTTCTTTCTCCCATTTTCATTGACTCCAAAAAAGTGCTTCAGAACTGTGGATGTGATTAAATGTTAATGGCTTTTTTCTTGTCTGGCGTCCAGTTCGGGTCAATGTTACGTTGTAGCCCATCGTGGGCCTGGCCACTGTGAATGATTAAAGTGCAGTGTAATCTTTAATGGCTTTTCTGGCCGTTGCTCTCAGTGGCTCTCCTGCTGTCTGGTTTCATTCATCTCCCACTGATTTATATGCTGTTTGTCATATTGTGCTGTACAAGTCTGCATTGTCTGAGGGCCATTAGGATTTTGACCTCTAGAGGTCATAAGATTATAATCCATCAATAGGATTTGAAAATTTAGGATCAATGTTGCCCCAAAGTCCAGCCAAATGTCAAGAACAAGTAGGGCATTTGCACAGTTCCAGTGCAACAGACACATGCACAAATGTGTTCTTTCAGAGATGCTGTTATGAGGTTGGACAAGCTTTACAGAATGACAATAAAAATCCAATTTAACCTAATTAGAAACTGTAGAACACACCTAAATACATACATTCAGAGTCGGAAGTTAATTTATAATTTCATTTAACTTATTGAATGCAGAATATAGGCCTATGCACATGCAGAATGCTAGCCTAGCCTATATTACAACCTATATTACAATAATGTAGACCTATTTAGCTTGTTCTATCATCCATGGCACCCTCAGTGAGTTCCCTCATCCATGGAAGGCACCCTCAGTGCTAAATACATGTGTAATATAGGCTAGGCAAGGCTAGCTAGTGTTAAGTTGGTAATATAGGCTAGGCTAGCTAGTGCTAAGTTGGTAATATAGGCTAGGCTAGCTAGTGCTAAGTTAGTAATATAGGCTTTGCTTTGCTTTTTAGAAATGTTATAACAACAAAATAGGTTGAAATATATACACGTTCAGTCCAATCTTCTGCATGTAGCTATAGCTATAGGGGATGGGGGGATGGATAGGGGGGGAATGGGAAGGGACGAAGTTAGGTGTGGCTTGAATGTTGCACTTCTAAAATTAAAGGTCACTGTCATAGAAACATTGTCCAGCGGACTAAAATTGCCCTTGTAAAATGCCATTTTTAAAATCTCGCACCATTTTCAGGTATATCTTAGCAATGCAGACAACGATTTTCATTGGTCATGACTCACACTATTGATGGGCTTTAATAGCTCGGTTTACTAAAAAGAGCCGGCTCTTTACAGCTCCCAAAATGGCAGACTTTTATCTACTTTTATTTATTTATTTGCAGCTTAGCTTAAGCTAGATATAAAATATTTTCAATTCAACAGTGACGTAAATTAGATAAATGTAGAAATACAAAAACAGCTCAAATAATTGTATGCATGGAAATGTAGAAATATATTCCTTGTATAAATTTACTAAATTAATTTATTAATTTATTTTTTGGTCTATGCAATTACTTGTGTATTCATTTATTTATTCAGTCATTTATATGTGCATTTATTTATTTACTAATGATGTAATTTTTTGTCATATGCAAAGAGTTGTTTTTTTGTAGCTTCTCTCTCTGTGTGTGCATGCAACAATTATAGTTAATACTATTATAGCGACCCCCCCCCCCAAATGGTGTAACTGACCAATCCCGTGCGACTTCTACAGAAAAAAGGAAAAAAACAAATCCGGCTCCCAGACACTAGCCAGCTCTGATCGTTCATTTCAAAGAAATGAACTAAGAGCCGTTTCGTTCGCGAATGGCCCATAACTCACACACACTGCTGGAACATGACAGACAGGTGAGGGAGAGCAGCAGAGTTTCCTTTTCATTCATACATATCATGCTGTCTCAGTTCAATCTTAGGTTATTCACCCCCTTGATAAAAATACGGAACAAAGCGCGTCCTGTATCAGTTCACTGCGGAACGCGACTTTTAATTTAAAAATAAGGAATGATTAAATGCAGAGAGGAGTGAAACATACCTCTTCTTATTCTGCTTCTTCAGAACTCCAGTCTACAACTGCAGAAACGTATTGCACTATATTAATCATATCACCTTTTTGATTACCTTAAGAGTCTCTATGGTAACGCCACCATAGTAACGTTGCGTCCCACTTTGGCCACCCCAGGCAGAATAATCTTAATCCATCCCTGCTTTCACCATAGTTGTTCCTAGTGAGAAGCAGTAAAAGATTAGAACACTGGAGCGACTGGGGGCCCCAGTAAGCAAGTATTATTTATTATGCCTGCTGTATATTTAACTTTACAGAGTTTAGTAGATTGCATGTCTTATTGTATAACTACAGTATACTATATATTGCTCCATTACATTTTACCAGTTTTTTGACTAAAGAACATGAAAAGTATAACATTTTCACATGTGCATACAACATAATATGCTTAGCTTAGATACTTTATTTAAAAACAATTTGTTTCTTTATCTCATGAGTTGTACTTTATTCTAATCTTCTGCTCAACCATTTGGTAGAACACACTTAAGTCACTATATCATAATGAAGAATGTGTTAACCTTAAAACAAAGTGATTGTGCCATCTCTATCAATACATAGAGGTATGCAAGGCTAAAAAACATCCATTAGATGTCAGAAATGACATTTGCTTGTCTGAACCAAACCAGCAATGTTTCAAAGCCACCACAACTAATAAACTGGATCATGTGCTGAAAAACCATTAGTCCTGTTGCAACACTACACAGATGAGTGTGCTGTTTAAAAAGTGAACAAATTAGTATGTTAGTGTTTTTGTAGTTTATCTTCTTATTTTAACATAAAGTGAATCTCATTGTATGGTTAAAGTGCACATTAAAAAACTGTTGAGTCTTTAAAAAAGAAAACATTGACTGTTTTTATTATTGCCCCGTCCATCCCACTGAAAAATAATAATTTTAATTATTATTTTTTCTTTCTTGGTGTGGATGTTAAAGGGTTATAGAAATAAGAAACAATAAAAAAATTTATTTTTGTTGGTAAAAAAATCATATTACTTTTTTAATTAATTTCAATCTACAATCCCACAACCAAGCTTCTCAGGACTGTTTCTTGCTGTAAGCAGTATAAGTCACTTAGGACAAAAGCTGTATTAAGGTGCACCCTTGGCATAAAGATTTTATTTTCTTTATTTTAACTATTTTGCTTATACAGCTCAGCACATTTTCTGCATAGTCATTTATTGTTTAATCCTCCAAGTGGTATACTCCCCCTCAATGTTCAGAGGTTGGCTTAGCATACTGGTGCTAGGTTATATGAGGTTTAAAGAGTTCTGGTATTTAAAAAAATCAATTCAACCTCATGAGAAACTGTAGAACTGTATAAATATCTGTATAAATGTCTTCATTTAGATATTTCTGATTAGATTTATTTTGAATGTAGGTGAAAGATTATGCTGTTGGGAAAGATGTGGTGTAGATTTTTTGTGTAATCATACTAATGTTAGCATAGGCGTGCAGAAATAGACATCAGGTGGTGCTAAAGCACCACCAACTCTGCCCTTTATCAACGAAAGTGCCCTTTTGAAACTTCTTTTTTTTTTAATTATTATTATCATTATTATTAACATTTTACTGAGCTCGGTTTGAAATGATCTTTTGAAAACCTGAGCGATTAAAAACAATGCCCTGAAATGAGCCACCACCTCGCACACACCCAACCTCTCTCTTCCTGTGTCACACATGCGGTGCAGCAGCTCAGTTCAGCAAGTGGAAGGAAGCATCTTCAGCACAGCATGCACGGTCACAGATAGGCTTCTTCTCCCGTGCCCCACCAGCCAGGTAACATACACATCAAGTAAAATCGTACCGTTTGCCCTCTAAGCCCAACATGAAATCATTTTGTTGTGCAGTAAAATGTCTCATACAGCACCAAACTACTAAGCATTTTTAGCCGACTGGTCACCTGATAAACTAGTCGCTCTAGCCCAAATCAATGATAGATAACATGAGGACGACCACATACAAATAATTAAGGTAGAGTTTGCAAATCTATGTGTTAAGCTGAACATTTTCTGTTGTATAGGTTTTGTTAGGCAACATAAATTAACACATTCATTTGTGAAAGAAGAAACGGGAAGTTCCGCATTACCTGTGATTTGATATGGATTTTATCAGTTGGTGGTGTGACTTTTTTGGTGTGAGATTGAAAACTCACATTTAGAGAACGTTACGAATAAAAGTCAAATTTCATTCAACATGTGCGTGTAATTTTTTTATAATGAGGTGTTCCACTTGCGCTAAAAAGTGCCCTTTTTCCCCCCTGAGCACTTGCCCCCCAAAATGTCTGTGCACGCCACTGAATGTTAGCATGGTAACTGATTTATCATGATAATTTAGTTTTGATGTTACAACATGGTCCAGCTTGGTAGTGTAGCAAACTGGAAACTCAACTTTGTTAGTAGAAACAAAAGTCTCATTACATTGTTTGGGATTTTGCCCAGCATTCTGTAAATGCACTTCTAAACAGTCACTCAAAGGAATGTATTTGCAGAGGGGGCATGAATATGCTATTATAACACATTATTTCACATGCTTTGGGAAAAGTATGTACCTGATATCTATTAATTTTGTAAATTTGTCACAATTAGGTCTCATAATTAGGCTGTGTCTCACAATGCAGAACACAAGCCAGATTGTGATGAGATATAAATGCAGATGTGAAACAAATACAATGAAATCTGCCAGTTTGGAAAGGGTTACAAAGCTTTGACTATGTCTCTGGGACTGTGAGAAAACTTGGAATAGTGTGAAACCAATACAGGAGGGCAGTGGTCTGGGGCTGCTTTGCTTCTACAGGACTTGAATTCTGTAAAAGAAATCACAGGCCCATCTGTTTGTGAAGCTCAAATGCTTTTAGGTTATGCAGCAGAACAATGATCTGAAGCACACAAACAGCACCACCTCTGAATGGCTTAAAATAAATTAGAGGCCTGACTTAAATCATTGAGATGCTGTGGAAGGACCTTAAATGGGTGATTCATGCTTGAAAACCCTCCAAAGGAACATATTTAAAACAATTATATAAAGAAGAGTGGGCTAAAATTCCTCCACAGCAATGTAAAAGACATGTTATTGCAAATGTACAGACACACAAGAATGGTGCAACCAGTTATTATTTTTGGGGGCAATTGCTTTTATTCATGGGTGATATAAGCTCCCCAAACAAAATATTTAGTGACTTTACATGCTTAAGTTGGTAGTAGCTTCAGATGTCCTGAATTTCCCGCAAGGGAGGGAGGGAGTGAGTGAGTGAGTGAGTGAGTGAGTGAGTGAGTGAGTGAGTGAGTGAGTGAGTATCTATCTATCTATCTATCTATCTATCTATCTATCTATCTATCTGCAGGTGTATCTAAGTGTGCAGTTAGCCAACAGTGGCAACCATCCCAGTCTACAGGACATTCGCCTCAGAAGGCCTCTTGTATGCCACTCTGTTCCATATGTCCATGGTATGCAGTTCCCTCCAGAGTGAGGGGAACAAGCCATGAAAAGCTTTGATGGTCCCTGTCCATCAGCTTTATCTTTCGGCTACAATTCTGATGAGAATTCCTGTAGTCTGGGATTTTTGCCAATGCTGGTAGACCTGTATGGTCTGTATGCTTCCATATATCTGCAAATTCAGCTGCTTCCTTCACACTTTGGGCTTTGGTGCCCAAATGTAATCACTCCTTTTAGCCAATCGTTAACATCTGCCTTGTGACCCATTTTCCATACATTGAACAAGACATTCACTGCACTGTACAATCTCTTCACAATCTATGAATCCAGTTGCACACCCTGCAGGTATGTATAGCCTGATCATCTTTACGCAACGCCATCTTCAGGAGCCTGAACTTGCTACATCCAGGTGACTAATATTTTTGTTCAGGGAGCTTAAGTTTTGAATAACTCTATATCTTTGGCAATTGGAATGATCAGTTAAAAACTGTGTTTACTCATGTTGTCTTTATCCATTTCAAAATTAGTTGGATGATCCAAAAGCATATTTAGTATTATTGTGAAAGATTACACTGTTAGAATAGATGAAGTAGGATTTTTTTTGGTCTGTAATCAATTTAGCCTATGCAATATGGTGAAATCATTCAGTTGGGGGGCTTGCATGGATAGATGCACTTTTAAAGTTGAACAGATGTGCTGTTCTCAAAATTAGCCTCCACTGCAATCCCCTGATGAATTTCCTTTAACTTTTGTGTTTTCTTTTGCTTTGTTATTACAGGCTTCTACAGCTGATTTATCCAGTCTGGTCCTGCAAGAACAAATGGCCATTTCAGTGCGCTCTGGCCCTCAGGATTTTTCAAATATGCTTATCGGCGTCTCTGAAAATTCATTAAACAAGTCCTGCAACAAATCCATGTTTTGCTGAGGCGGACACTTGCACCTGCTGCTTTCTCACTTTATTCTCTCTCTCCTTCTTTCTCCCTATCACTTTCCTGCAGTGTAAGAAACAACATACTTCTTATAGTGATATTCTGAATGATGTTTGTGCACTTTTCTCCTAATCCTAAATGTAATACACCAGCCAAGACTATAATTTATATGCTAAACACTTTGTAGATGGTCAGCTCGTCTTTAACTGACACTTAATTAAATATCCATTACATGTAATTGAACTATAGATTGAATATTATTGATTCCACTTAATGCACTATAATTCTTATGTAGGAGTAATTAAACTAAACATAACCTAAACCTAAACCTAACCGGTATTCTAACCCTAATTTTAATCATAAGTTTAATCAATTGAGCAGCTGCAAGAGACCACTAACATAAAGTTCCACAAAATTAGAGGCTTAATAGGCCTTCAAGACACTGAGCTAATGTCATACAATCAGAAACCTGTTAGAGATTACTGAACAATGCCTCAAAGTATGAGTCAAATACAGTGGTAACCCTACTTACGAGCATCCCTACTAACGAGTATTCCAGGTAACGAGTCGAGATCTCTGAATATTTTTGTTCCAGGTAACGAGTAAAATTCCAAGTAATGAGTAGCGTAAATTTCAACAAGTATGCCAACCACTAGGGGCGCTGCGGTCGTAGCATCCCCTAGATACTAGAGTAGAAGAAGAGGTCAGTCATTATCTTTGACCGCTGTCCAGTAAAAGTGAAAGTGCTAGTGAAAGAGACGCAAAGAAAGCAAAAGGTAGTGAACA
>BRDA01042525.1:20132-32232 GCA_036984385.1 Crenuchus spilurus
TCATATGAAATTATACGATTTATTACACAAATATACCCAAAAATTTTATATTTACTGTGCTGCTGCTACGAGCACATCCGACCGGCGATTACTCTCCCTCTGGCTGCCACGAGCACATCCGACCGCCGATTCACGCCCGTCCTCCTGTCCTCCTTAGCCGCCAGCCTACACGAGCACCGTCGGTCTCCCTCTCATTAGCGGCCAGCCTACACGAGCATCGTCGTCGTGTCATTTATATTTTAAAAACCCATATAAACACATTATTTAGCATATTAAAGTATACTGTATATTGGCTGACACGGTTTAATCAGTTTTACATGTATTCTTATGGAGAAAATGCATCCAGCTAACAAGCAAACCAGCTAACGAGCTCGGCTCCTGCACGGATTAAACTCGTAAGTAGGGTTACCACTGTATGTAATGATGCAGTGAACATTATGTTAGCATTACATGTTATCTACATTAGCTTCATAGTTCCAGTACCAAAATGGTAATGTCATACAGATACCAAACATGGCTTAGCCAATTCTACATTTAGAGCAAGCAAATTAGTTTTCCATTCAATTGTTCCTTCAATTGAAGCAACTTTAAAAGAAATATTTTGCTCAGAAATCACAGTGAACTTTCCACTCACCCAGGGGTGGGAACAAAATCTAGCCCTGGACTTGTTCAGCCCAGTCCTTCAATGATGGATCATCCATTCCTGCACTTATCTCAGCTGTCAAGACATGTTTGGAATTTTTCTTTGTTAGTTTAGAACCAGAGGTGTGAGGCTAGCATTTCTCAAAGTCAATAGTCACCTAAACAGCTCACATGTCTCTCAAAGTAGTTTCATGTGGTTATGACACAGTATGAGCTTTAAAAATACATTTAAATATTACCTGAATGAGTGTTGCACTTATATAGCACCTTTCTTAAACCCAAGGACACTTTACAATCATCACAAACCTTTACACTGTTAGAACTCAACAAACACACTGGTAAGAAGTGGCAGCCAGTCACACACAGTGTCTCAAGCAGAAGAAACCATCCACCAGGAGGACCATCGAGTAAAAGGGGGTCACCCAGGACAGAGTGACAACCATATATGCACATATACACATACATTCATACAAACACACCAGAGTCATTTAGAGCCAATTCACCATGTTTTTGGACTGTGAGAGGAAACACATGCAGACACGGGTATAACATGGAAACTCCATCCAGATGGGGACTTGAACCCAAGACCTCAGCACTGAGATATGAACCTGCCAACCACCAAGCCACTGTGCCACCCTGGAGCAGTCTGAATATCAGTGTGTTTAAGTTTAATGACAATGAAATATCCTTCATAAATGGAGGCAGATCAAGGGAGAGATAATGTGCCAGAAACAAAAGCTCACTGATTAGTACAGAACATGACTATTTGGTGGAAAAGCACCATATGGCTCCAGGTTCTGTCATTTTTTAAAGAAGTAATTTGTCTTTCTGAGTGTTATTAATTAACACTTCTCAGGAGTCTAGTTAAGCATATTTAATATTCTATGAGGCCATTTCAGTCTTACATATACAGTATAGTGCCTTGCAAAACTTTTAGCCCTTGAGGAAATGTGATTTTAGAAAGGTATTTGAGTACAACAGTAACTGTTGATTTATTCAAATAAACCCTTACAGTAAATATAAAATAAATGAATTAAGAAGGATTTTCTGTGTATGTTGGTTTAACCCTTTCCTAACCTCATCCAGTACCTGGTTCAGTTAATCAATACTTCATTTATGTTAAATAAATTGTGCTGATGATGAATTTAACAAATCCTTGCATTGGCTGAGGGTTTTTGTGACCTTCCCCCTGATGCGACATCCCGAGTCATCCCCCCCCCATCCTGTCAGGTCTTGTCACATGTCTGGCATGTGAATTTTCAGGCTTTGTCATGTCCATGCCCCATGTCACGTCATGTCTAAGTATTTTCACCTGTATTAAGTTCAAGTTCACAGCCCTCTCATATCACTCCTTAATCATGTCCCCTTTAAATGTATCACGTTCTGTTGTACTTGTCGCACATTTTTGGGTAATTCTGTGTAGTTCAGTGTTTTTCATGTCAGAGTCTGTGTTCATAGGAGTCAATTGTTCAGCATTCACAGCTATTGTGCCTGTTTTTGTTTCACCGTTTGTCTAATAAACCTGTTTTTGGAACCTGCTGCTTCCCTCTCCTCGTGTCTCACCATTGGCTTACAGTTTTCTCAGCCAATGAGAAAGTTTTGCTAAGAGTTCTCCAAACTATGTCACAAGATATCAAGTACTTTCTTGAAACGTCTTAATGTTTTTATATTTATTAGAATTATTCTAATAATATATTGTGTTTTACAAACTATTTTTAACTGTTAACCTTTATATACTGTTTAATTACTTCTACTTCTCAAAATACATAGAATGTAAAAAAATATCACATTATATCTGAAAATATGATGGATTTGATAGATGGTGTATAATAAATGAATGTAATGTTATATTATTTGATAAAAATCCTTAAACTCTTAGGAAATAAGCATAATAGATAATTACAGTATTTATTAATTGTTTAATTGTTTAATAGCACCTTCTTTTAAAAACGTATATATGTGTGTATATATAACTGCATATTGAACTCAAACCTTAAAATACTTTGTGCTGCCAATACTGCAGCTCAGTATGAAAAGACAAAGGTCAGGACAACAGGAAATACCACTAACTTGGAAAAAAATGTTGAAGTGGTGGACAGCTTTTGCCTGCTTGGAGCAATCAATAACCAAAATGGATCCAGCAGTCAGGAAATACGACACAGCCTGGCACTCAGTCTGGATGAAAGGACTAGAAAAGATCTTCAGATGTAATCATTTGTCTCTCCAAACAAAAGCTAGAACTGTCCAGACTGTGGTCTTCTCTGTGCTTCTTTGTGGATGTGAAAGCTGAAGGATAAAAAAGGAGGATAGGACAAAAAATATTGATACTCTTTTAACTTTGCTGTTGGAGAAGAGCTTTGAGAGAAACTTGGACAGCAAAGAAAATAAATAAATGTATCTTTGACCAGATCTCAACTTTCACTAGAAGCCCAGACAACCAAACTGAAGATCTCTTATTTTAGACACATTATGAGAAGAACCTCAGCTCACCTGAGAAGACTGTTATGCTGGAACAGTTGAAGGTAAAGAAAAAGAACTACCAGCAACAAAGAGGATGAGTAAGAGGACTCAGAGGATTCAATAAGAAACCTGAAGACCCATACAGATGACAGGATGTTGTGGAGAAACATTATCCACATGGTCAGCAGTAGTTGGAATAGACTTGACAGCACTTAATAAAAACAGCACTTTACAATAACTATTAAGTATTATTAAATGGTTAAGTAATATCTCATTTAATGATTAATTATATGAAGTTTATAAATACTAATGTGACAACATCTGAAACACAATTAACTATATTGTAATTAATTGTTTATTGATGCTAAGCAGGTATGACTCACATGTATGAAATAAATTCTTCATGTATATATTAGACAATAAAAAGCTTGGAAGGTATTTTGTTGTCACTTAATGAAGGTTTAAATAAGCTCCCCAGAAAATTAGTCACCTTTCTTCAATGCACAAATGGCTTGAAAAGAGGTGTGTGCTACAAAATAAATGTAATTATTATTAATAATTAATAAATATTAATAGATTGCTTAAAAATATTATTAATAATATTTTATTAATAAATACTAGCCACTATAATAATATACTAATAATAACTATTAATCATTATTAACAATTAAATAATAAAAAATTATAATGATATTAATAATAAAAAATATGAATAAGTTATTAAATATTAATAAACAACTTAAATCAAATTTAATTCAATCAAACATTTAATAAAACTCTTTCAGTCCACTGTGTTTCTTCTAGTTTTCTATTGTTACTTTTAAGTTCACTGTTCCCTTTGTGGTTTGACTGGTTGTAAAGCATGTAGCATAAAATTATCACCAAATTCTGTGTTTCACCTTGTTAGTCAACTTCACTCCAAATCATTACCACCAATTTTACACTTATTTTTGGAATGTATGATCAATAGACCTCATTTAAGTAGAATTATATGTATGTAAGCTGCTTCCAAACACAGACATGGATTCAAACGTCCAACATGTTAACAGCTTACAGTGGCAGGTGAACACAGAATCATGTCCAATTAAGATGCTGTTATAACCAGATGGAGTGACAGCGGGGATAGCCACTCACACATTAGCAAGAAATGGCAGAGGACATGAGCTTGCGGGCAGTCTAAAGGGAAACAGGCTTCAACTTGAGCAGTTGTTTTCCGCTTGGTCCTAGTGCTTGACCTGTCTCCTTTTAATATAGCATAACATTGTTTTTGGAAGGTAAAAACTTTTGGGGACCAAAACTGAGTTTTTTCAGAAAATGGTTATGAAGGGCCTGCATCTTCTTCTTGAAGCAGTTCTTGCCTGGAAGTGAATAAATTTTCATTCATAAGTCATGAAACCTAACGGCAGTCACTGTCTTTTAGTTACCTCTTTCAGCCACAATTCTGATGAGAATCTCCTGTAGACTGGAATTTTTGCCACTTTTCAAGTAGACCTGTATGACCATATACCTCAATATACCTGCAAATTCAGCTACTTCCTTCACACTATGGCTTTTAGCCAATCACTCCTTTTTGCCAATAATTAACATCTGCATTGTGGCCCATTCTCCACACACTGAATAAGACTTTCACTGCAGTGTACCACCTCTTCTCTATCTATGAATCCCATCACACACCCCACAGGTCATTATTATCCAATTATTCTTATGCAACTTCATTCACAGGAGCCTGAAGTTACTACATCCTTAAAAATGATAGGTGACTAATTTTTTGTCCAGACAGCTTATTATTTAAGGTAGTGACTAATACAGCTGCTAAAAATTCTCAGAACCATTTAGTAAAGCTTAACAAGATCTTACAGCACTATTTAGAAGTGTGACCAATAATATGATAATATTATTGTAAAGTGAGAGCAGTAATATTATAAACAGGATGTGGGGTTAGATGTTATTTCAGTACTTCTGTATTCATTATTAATCATTTTACAATTCTAAGTGCTTTCACAAGGATTTTTCCATGTATTTTCTCTGGATTTTTTCACCATTAAATTAGGGGGCAAAACAGAGGTGTTGTCTAAGTAACAGCTTTATTTTTCAGCATAGCAGTGTATAAAGTGTGTGAAGTGTACAGTGAGGTGTGTGTGTGTGTGTGTGTGTGTTTCTGAACCTAAAAGGTGGAGAATTTCTAAGATTTAATAAATCCAGACTTTATCAGGCATCTGGGAGAAGCCTTTTCAAACAGCCGTCTGCAGTAATGAGGTGTTTTAGGAAGACTTCACTGTGGCCCACTTTCTCTCCCATCTGCCCCAGTAATGACTTACACAGAGAGATAGAAAGACAGAGAGAGAAATAATCAGAAAAGGCTCAAGACTCTGATTCAAGCACAAAACACTCAACGTACCTGCAGACATACATCTACAATCAGAGACTAAACCTGAGATAATGAACAGAGCAGTATAATACAATAGAACATATATGAATATTAAATGAATGCTTCACTCACATATGATATTTACATATTATTACACTTACCTTAGAAGCAATCAAACAGCAAAGACATGTTTAGGGTCTAAATTTTATTTTGTAGTGAACTGGAGCTGCAAGGCTAATGTTCCAAAACAAACACTAGAACACAATAGTCACCAAAAAAGCCCACGTAGTATGATTTTCATTGAGCCTTAAATTTACACAAAAACTCAGTGTGGCTGAATGCTGTGTCCACCATCTTAGACATTTATGAGGGATTTGAGCCCTGCTGCTGTCTGAAGTGGCTGCCTATAAACTGTATATAAAGACCAAAGTGATGGACAGTGACTGTAGCGGGTTTCACAGCATGTGAATGTAAATCACTTCTCTTCCAGGTAAGATTTGCTTCTAGAAGTCAACGCAGGTCCTTCACAACCAATTTCTGAAAGAACTCTCTGCATAACATTAACATATAGAGTGACATGCAAGATATCTTCTGCATTTTGTGCTGTCTGCCACAATACAGAGGAGAATCTCTTGTAGTCAGGAGTTTTTACCACTGCAGGTAAACACATTTGACTGTCCACTTCAGTTCACCTGCAAATTCAGCTACTTCCTTCACACTCTGGCCTTTGGCACCCAAATGGAATCACTCCTTTTAGCCAATCATTAACATCTATGTTGTTACCCATTTTCCACATCAGTCAAGACATTCACTGCACTGTACCACCTCTTCTCAATCTATGAATCCTGTCACACACCCTGCAGGTATGCACTGATCTGTAGACCTGAGCGAACGAGTCTGGTTATAGGGTTGTAGTAGGTCAGACAGATACTGGGGGGCAAGACCATGAAGAGATTTAAAAACAATTAAAAGGATTTTAAACTGAATGCCTAGGTGAAGTTAAAAAAATTAAAATATATGAAATTTAAAAAAAATAAAAATAAAGAACTCAAATAATGTGGATGCATAAATATGGACAATCCTAAACTAAAACTTTGTTATTATTTGTTAAGTGTCCTTTGAAATTGACAGCATTCTTGACCCTGCAATCTTTGCCCACTCTTCCTTACAAAAGTCGCCTACATTTGTTAGATTATGACGGCATCTCTTGTGTACATCCCTCTTCAGGTCAACTCACAGATTTTCAGTTGGATTCAGGTCTTCTGGCTCCAAAACCTTGATCCTCTTCTGCTGAAGACATTTTTGTCAATGTCCACGTCTGCTTTGGGTTCCTATCCTGCTGATAGGTGAAATTTCTCTTCATCTTATCATTATCATCATTTAACTTTTTAGCTTTAGGCCTGAAGGTTTTTTTTGCCACAATTGATGGTATTTGGAACTGTTTATAACTCCCTCCACCTTGAATAAAGCTCCAGTTCCAGCTGCAGAGAAACCGCCTGAAAGCATAATGCTGCCTACACCATGTTTCACGGTTAGTCTGATGATCTTTTGTTGGATTTGCACCAAACAAACCTTTTGGAATTATGGCCAAAATGTTTAGCCTTGTTTCCCACATAATTCTGGCAAAACATAGCCGAGCTTAGATGTTTTTCTTTGTAAGAAAATGCTTCTGTTTTGCCCCCCACAGCCCAGTCATATGAAGAATACAGTGGTACCTTGAGATACGAGTTTAATTCATTCTGTAACGGAGCTCGTAAGTCAGTCTCAAATAGACTTAAATAGATTTAATCTGTTCGAGCCCTGTGAAACATCCCCAAACCATCCTAAATTATGGACAAAAAGACATGTTTTAATTAAGAAACACACATATATACTTTACCAATGCATAACAAAATATTTCAATTTCAGATTTCAATAAATATTCATGTAAAATAATTTTTGGGGAATTCTCACTGTAGCATTTTAAATTTGTGGGGAATTTGATGTGTGCGGTACTGTGTATTACCGATGTGTAGTGTGCGCTGTACAGTAAAATCTCTCTTCCACCATTTCACTTTGGCATCTGACTGCTGCTAAGAAATTCAGCAACTGGCTGAAGAATGGGATGCCATGGTTCATTCTCTGCAGTTCAGTACAAAACAATTTTCACTCAGAAGCAGCAGCAAGTCTCCATATCTATGTTCGGGGCTGGTGCTCACATACGCGGATCACAGGCTGTGCCTGGGCCTTTCGTCCATGCAAAATATTAACAGTATTTAACATAATTACTGTATGTATGTTATTAAAATTATCTAGATTTAAGAGTTTAAAGTAATTTTACAATTGATTTTTTACATAATTACTGTATGTATGTTATTAAAATTAAATAGGGTTAAGAGTTTAAAACATTTTTACTATCTATTTTTTTTTTTTTTTTAAATGCAAGGAGAACAGCACATGAGATTGGACTTGATTCTGCAGGTAATATGTGAGAAAGAATGAGATGCAGGTGTTGTGCTGCCCATACTGGTCCTTTGTGCCATCGTGCCAACTAGCAGTAGTCACTCGTATCTTGGAATTTCGCTCGGATCTTGAACAAAAATACGGACGGAGTAGCAGCTCGTAGCTTAAAAAAATGTGTATGTTGTCTGCTCGTATCCCAAGGTACCAGTGTATATGTGATTGTTAAACCAGTACTTACTAGAAATTCCTGTAGCTCCTTTAATGTTGTTGTAGCATTTTGGCCTCTTTTCATCGGTTTTGGAGTCCAATTCTTAGTGATGTCACTGTTGTGCTAAATGTTATTCACTTCTTTAAGATCTAACTTAGGCATGTTTTATCCCCTTCTCCTGACTGATGTTTTACAACATTAAGACTAAGATGAAATAATTTGCCAATGTTTCACATAACGGAATTTGACCTCCGCATTTAACCCATTCGTGCAGTGAAACACACACATTAGTGAATGCACTAGGCTGTGAGAATTTGTGCCAGAAGGAGTGGGCAGCCTTATCCACTGGCGCCCGGGGAGCAGTTAGGGGGTAAGGTGCCTTGCTCAAGGGCACTTCAGTCATCGAACCGGTGACCTTCTGGTCACAAGACCAGATCCTTACCACTAGCTCGAGACCTTGACTTCCTAATTGACTTTAAATCTAATCTCATTCCACTGCAAGAAAACTTCACAATTTATTCCCTAGGCATCTTAGCAAGATTAGCAAAATACCTTCATTAGCTTACCACATACAGCATTCATCTAATTATGCCTGTCTTCATCACAACAGAAACATTTTATCATGAATATTTACTCTTAAACATCATAAATGTGTTTTTAAATGTCTGTGACTTACACAAAAATGTGATATTACTAAAGATCATTTACACTCTACACTTTTGTTAGTTCAATATTAACACTGAATGTTGAAAAGTTCATGAATGGGCATGACTAAGCTGATGCAGAATGGGTGGAGCTAAAGATGGAGGAAACTGCTGTAGGAATGGGCTGGGCTAAATGTCTGTATGGGGGAAGATGCTTTTTCTTTAAAAATCTTAATAACAACCAAAATGAGAAGACTTCAACAGCACACACTTCATTAAAGACAATAAGAGTAACAGATGTAATGTGTAGTAAAAGTTGTAGTTGAACAGAAACTCTGTAAAAGCCTTTCTGGTTCATGCTGAATGTATTAACCTGCAGGCAGAGAGTGTCAGATGGGTCTGAAGTTTACCGTCAGCAATTTAGGTCATCACATCCATAAGGGGAAACTAACTGAATTCAAACTCACATTGGTGCTGAAAATACTCAACTGTTCTACAACATTTTTGTGACATTTGTTCTTTTCAGGGGGCTTCAAAGTGAAAATGTTCATGAATTCCTGACAGATTTGTGTTATCCTTGCACTAAAGAAGGAGAGAGAGAGAGAGAGCGTGAAAGAAAGAGCGAAAGAGAGGAAGAGAAAGAGAAAAAAGCGAGAAAGAAAGAGAGAAAGAAAGGGAGAGAGAAAGAAAGAAAGAAAAGGAGAGAGTGAAAGAAAGAACGAAAAAGAGGAAGAGAGAGAAAAAGAAAAATAAAAGAGAGCGAGAAAGAAAGAGAGAAAGAAAGCAAGAGAGTGAAAGAAAGAGGAAGAGAAAAAGTGAGAAAGAGAGAGAGAGAGAAAGAGAGAGAGGAAGAGAGAAAGAAAGAGAGAGAGAAATAAAGAATGAAAAAGAGAGAAAGATTGGCTTTAGATGTGCTATAGTAGGCAGCATTTGAATAATATTGGCTAATTGAATTTGACCCTCTATGATAAGAATGTCCTTGCATAAAGCTATGGAAACTCCAAGATAGGTCTATCCATCTCATTTTGAGTGAATAGTCACCAATGAGTGATTGTAAGGTTGATATTGGTGCAAATGATTGGTCAGGGCTTTGTGGTGCTTCAGCAATTACCTTGTTATCATTGGCTGCCTTGAGCAGATAAGGAGTTATAGCTCTAATCACAGTAAGAAGAACCACTATGTAAGCTTCTGCACTGCATTTTCATAGTCAAGCTTTTAACCTTGGGCTAATGACTGAATCCTATACAGACAGCATAAAAACCCTTACTGAGTTGTTTTTTAATGCAGTCACATGCACAAGTTTGGACTGCTCAAGTCCTGCATTCCTGTGGACCTGCATTATCTAAGTGAAAGTAAGTAACATAAAAAGTCAAGTCAAATTTATTTATAAAACACTTTTTACAACTGATATCACAAAGCAGCTTCACAGGGTTAGTAATAACAAAACACCAAATCCCCAGTGAGCAAGCCAACGACGACAATGGCAAGACTCCATCAAAGGTCAAGGAAGAAACCTTGGGAGGAACTGGACTCACATTGGGGACCTATACTTCTCTGGTCAACTAATTATAAGTTCGTGATACAGTCACACAATCCTAAGATGCTGTTGGAATGTCCAGGTGTACTGTTATGGTGACAGTAGTGAAGCAGGGATGATAATAATAAAGGTAGCAGCCAGTAAAGTCCATGTAAAGTTGATTGTTGTCAGTAGTGTAGGGCATTTGGAGCAGGTCACAGTAGTTGGTTGTTGGTGGACAGCTGGTCTAAGGTGGCATCACGCAGAGATAGTAATCAATCTTCCATCAGCGTTGATCCAGACCAGTGGGCAATCACTCACTCAGAAAAAGACAAAGATGGAATTAGTTCTGTTTGGGTTTATGGAGTACAAGGATTATGAGACTTATCAGAGTGTGGGTAAAGACTTCAGCAGAACTATCTAGAACAGCCTACTTAAAAGGAGAGAGCCAGAAGGTAAACAGTCATGGGAGCTCCCAGAGATAGTAGTCACATTTCCATTGACCATTAAATATTGCAAACTAGAATTGCGAATAAAAATTTGCTTAATGGAAATATGACAATTTCGAAAAAAATGAAATCACGTTTTTTTGATAAAAGTCTTTTGCGCTAAGATGAGGTGGTTTTTCAGTCGTATCAAAATTGGTTTATATCACAAAAGTGTAATGGAAACACTCGAACATGATCAACAACCGGACGTTTCTATTGGCGAAAAAGACAACGAAGAAGAAGACAACAACAGAAAGTAAGAGGATGAAGATGACGCGGCATATTTGGAATAACGAGGAGAATCCTTGGACAATGTGCAGCTGGCTCCACTAGAGACCTCACAGCATCACAAAGTTCATTAAAAGTTGAGTGTCATTCTAAAATGTTGAATCCACACCTCTTCTGTAAAATCATCGACTTCAGTTTCCCAAAAACGCTGCATACCTAGCCGCTCCCAAGTATAAGGGGCTTGTCACCCCAAAGCCTCAACAAACCTGTGTCATCGTATGTGCAGCGGTAAGACAGTTCCAGCATCTCAGTTTACTATAAATCCGCATGTCAGTAAACCCCTGGATCTGCAACCTTTCTATAATGTAAAGTATTAATTACCAAAAGCTAAACTAAACAGATAAGTTTTCAGCCAAGACTTAAATGTTGAGACTGTGGTTGAGTCCCGGACATTGTCTGGAAGATTATTGATTTCTGAATTCTGGGAATTTTCAAGAAGCCAGCACCCTGTGATCTAAGTAAACAAGATGGTTAATAATAGGAAATGAGGTCTTATAGATACTTGGGGGTGAGCCCATGTAAAGCTTTATATGTCACTAAAAGAATTTTATATTCAATTCAGAATTTAACTGGAAGCCAGTGTAGTGCTGATAGAACTGGGCTAATATGATCAAATTTTCAGATTTTAGTAAGAACACTGGCTGCTGCATTTTGAAGTAATTGAAGTTTATTTAGGTTATTTTAGTCCACAATTTTTTCAAAAGTCAAAAGTTTGGAATGTCCTGAACCTTCAGTGGTGTTTCATTATTTAAAAATGGTCTGCATTGTAGAATAATACTAAAGTCAAACTATAAAGAAATACATAAGGAATTATTTAGTAAATAAAAAGGTGTTAAACAAACCAGAATATGTTTTATATTTTACATTCTTCAAAGTAGGCACCTCTTGTTTAGATGACAGCTTTCTTGGCATTTTCTCAGTCAGCTTTATGAGGTAGTCACCTGGAAGAGTTATTGACTTGCATTTCTTGCCTCTTAATGTGTTTGAGAAATCAGTTGTGTGTCTACTTTGAAGAATCTAAAATCTAAAATACAAACCGGATTC